>LPNX010017933.1:0-70981 GCA_001517045.1 Pseudotsuga menziesii | reverse complement strand
GGGGGGGGGGGGGGGGGGGGGGGGGGGGGGGGGCTGTTCGGTTACCATCACCCATGATTTTTTCCTGTGGAGAGCCATTTTATGCTCAGGGACTATGTAACAGGATGTTGTTCCCCACGCTTGTTGGTAGTGCATGCTGATACAGTTTGGGACTGTTGTTTTCCCCATGTCGTGAGCTGTGTTTGCTGTTATGCTTTGGGGTTGCTACAGATTGTTTGGAGTCGTTTTCCCCTATTAAGCTGTAATTGCTAATTGATTGCCTGCGTGCAATGGTTGGTATTCAGACTATGTTGGGAGCAGGGATGGGGGCTTGGTTTTCTTGATAAGACTGGTGTGTTTGGAAACCACACAGGCAGAGCTAGAGGGCTGGCTTTCTTCTCCACAACCCTTGAATAGCACTAGAAAAGAAGGAAGGGCCTGAGGGACTGTGTAGCAGAGAAGGGACTGATTCCTTGTGTTGGGTGTGTGTGGGTGTCTTAGAAGTTATACTATTTTTGGTGTAGATGTTCCTAGCTCTGTAATGAGCTCACCAGCTTAGCATTTATCCTTTCCCAGCTCCTTGATGGCCTAATAAACCTGACCATGTTGGCTTGGGTGTCTTGTTGATGGCCTGATAAACCCAACTGTGTTGGCTTGGCTGTGCTTTGTGTATCCTTGACTATGTGTAAGCCTACTTGTTCCTTATTCCTCGAAGAATCATGCCTAGCTCTGGGGTGGTAGTGTTGCTGAGAGATTAAGGAGCACGCTGGCCTATGGTTGGGTGGAACGTTTCATCGACGTAGCTGGTTGTGGAACGAGTTCTTCATAAGATAAGTAATATTGTCTATTTCACTTCTGCAATCATGTTTTCTTTTAATGAATGTGATGAACATGTTGAATTCTTGCATGAACGTATGTTTGTTTCCACTGTGTATGATAAATGATCATGTATGCATGTCTAGTTCAAAGCATTTTATTTCAGCATTTCAACAATTTTGTGAATGCACATGCTCATGGGGCTAATAGCCCGGATGGTTAATGCCATGGTAGCATCCTCTTCATCGGTTGGAGGGTCAGGGACGTTACATCCTACCATACTGCATCTAAAATGACTCCATATGAAGCATTCTATGGTCACGCACCTCCAGTACTCCTCCCATCCAGCCCCAACAGTTCACTAGTTTAGGCAATTGACATGGTTCTTCGAAACCGACATCAGTTTCTTCACCTCCTGCAGGACAATATTAACTTGACAAGAGCTCGCATGAAACAACAGGCTGATCAACACCGTTCTGACCGCACTTTTCAAGTTGGTGATATGGTTTTTCTTCGTCTGCAGGGTTACAAGCAATCCTTCGTGAAAGACAAAGGGCATCAAACACTCGCTCCAATGATATATGGCCCATATCTAGTTCTTCAAAAGATTGGGTATGTTGCTTATAAATTGACACTTCCTCCTTCTCGCATTCAACAAGTGATCGACGACAACATCAGCACACAAATTGTTTTACCAGAATGGGTTACTGAATGATCCATCATTTCGAATTCGGAGGCCATCCTCAATAAGCGCACTTGTCAGCTTCTCTCTTGGTCCACCACAAAGGTATTCAATTTAGTGGCCCAGCATGCAACCAGAGAATGCTACATGGGAAACCCTCCTTCGGATTCAGCAGTTGTTTCCACATCTAAAGCTTTGAGGACAAAGATTTTTTTAAGAGGGAGGGGATCTTAAGAACCCGTGTCACCCCACTCTTTATTTTGTTGGTATATTTTGTCGGACACATATGCTTTGTAAGTCTCCCAATTAGTATGATGTATTATCCCACATTCATGGGGAGTAAGTAATAGTTGTTAAGTCGTCCAGTTCATAGGTTGCATTATCCCAGATTCATGTGGAGTAATAGTTGTTTAGATTAGACTTAGTATATAAGTATGTGTTGAGGCTATTGAAAGCATGGAAGAGTTATTTTGTATTGAGCTTGCTCAAAGGAGGTTTCCCCCTCAAAGTGGCCGGCGATCAATAAAATATCTTTTGTGCTCCAATACATTTGCATTCTCATTGTTTATTGCAGGAGGTTCTCTACACCATGGCATATTTCATATTTCATGGTCTTAGGGATAAAGGCCTAAGATTTCAATGCACATGGTCCTAAGGATTATAGCCTATAGTATTCGCAACATGCAAGGGTTTAGACCTTATGTTTAACATTTTGGGGTTGCAGGTTTATGATATAGTTCATGAACTATATGTCTACGGGGCTGGTGCACATTAATGGTGGCCAGGGTGGCGCTTTCAATGTGCCTTGGGAGATGCGGTGGGAAAGCTTAGGGCTTGGCCCAAGCCTTGGTTTGGAATTTATCTTCTTGGTATCTTTCTCTCTGCTCCTGCTCTATGTGAGGGAAGGGGATGGTGATACTTCGACAGGCAGGTAAGATGGGTGTCCGAGTTTTCATTGGTATCATTGTTAGTTTGATCGTGGATACTATTTATACTTCTCATGATTTGGCTCTGTTTTGTTGCAGGGTTGCAGAGGAGAAAGTGAAGGGGTGGGTTGTAGCTCATGGGTGAAACCATAGCAATTCCATCCTCCTTGGTATGCCCACTTTGTAAGTCCTTACTTGTTTCCTCTAATGGTATCCTGGCTGCAACTGGGTGTCACTCTTCATGGTTTTGTTTGCTTGCATTTTGTTTCCATGGATGCATTTGGGTTTTGGGGGTTTGTCTATAACTTAACAAAGCTCCACATATTGGAAAATTCCACAAGCTTTTGGGTTTCATTAGTTGGGGTTTTTATTTCTCCTTTGGACTGAGTCATTTAGATGGAGAGGGATTAATGTATGGCACTCTGTGTATTGAAGAGTCCCGAGTGTCTCCATGACAGGATCTGTGCGTTTTATAAATAATTTTGTACTACCTTCTAAGTAATTTGATTGCCTATGGAAACATGGACTTTTATTTCCTAAATGTCCGTAAAATGAAGGGGTAATGAAGGGATAGAAACTCAAACTAGATAGAGTGGTCTAATTTGATCGGATGGAACTACTCAGATCACTGGTATTATATTCAAGGGCTAGAGATAGCTAGTCATCCGCATCAGTTCTGAGAGGCATCTAAGAGGCCTTTGAAGGCCTAATAGAGACCAAGTATAACTGATTTTGGCGGTTATGGTTCTGGCCACGGGAAGCACCATTGCTCACAATGGTTTAAGGCCATAAGCAATGACTATGTAAATACGATTATTCTAAGTGCAATGGTGCAATGGTTAATAGCAGCGACTGCATAAACTTCATGATGGCTTTAAAGGACCATGTTTATAATTTTATGATGTGTTGATTTCAATGTATAATCACTTTGTTTATTTGCATGGTTATTATTCCCGTGGTTTATGTGGAATTATCCTTCGTTGGTTGTATTGGTTAAAGAATCAATAACAGTCAACGTTGATGGATTTGCGGCCTCGCCATGAATGATGTTGGCACTCACCATTGTAGCTGCTATAGTGAAATAGATTTGAACTTTACAGTTTTTTTTTACAATGCGTAAATGAAATGTAATGCCGTCTGTGGGTGTAAACCTTGCGTTGGAAATTGATGCTGTAGGTTATTTCGTTTGATAGGGTTGTAAGTATTACATAGTTACTTTAGTTGATTGTTGGTTATATATGGGGCCGAGGCCATGGGTTACATCGTATAATAATTTTAATAGGTCTTACGATCTCTACGTAAAATATTTTTAAGTTTGATTTATAGCTGGTGTGTAAATAGTACATCATGGCTTGTAGAAGAAAAATGAGCCTCTACTGGATTCGATCCTAGATCGTTGTCCGAGATGAGGTTTATAAAAAAATATGAAATGTGAATTGGGAATTTAAGTGTCCACAAGATTCGATCCTGTGACCTCTGTGCAAACACGTTGGGTGTTAAGTGATTACTGCATATGTAATATTATTATGGTTTTATGATATGTTCATTTTGTTGTATGGCATGCAATTTGGGCTTGAACGCCCACAAGGGTCGATACTGCGACCTCTGTATATCTACATGGTTTTTAAATTATTACTGTAAGGATTTTAAGGTTGTTTTTAATTAGTTGTTGTAAGTAATATTATATTGGACTTTTGATTTTATGACATACGATTTCTGTTATGTGGATTTTAACATTAGATGGTTTGAATTCTTAATTATGTAATGGCTTTATAATGTTTCTAGAAACATTACTGCTTATGCTTTGTATATGTAGCTAATAAAAATGTATTAAATCACAGACCATCTGTATGGTCTCGATACTTTGATTGTGAGTCGATTTATGATCATTTTGGTTTTGAGAAGAATGCTAATTTTTGTCTTTATTGTTAGCATGAGTTTATTTATGGTTTTTATCTTAGCTTGGTTACTTTAAAATTTATGGTTATATTTAGATAAAGGATACTGTTTTTATAATATTGTTAAATTATTATTTATAGTTTGATTTTATACTTGATATAACATATGTAAATTGTTCATTAGATTCTATTTATAATATATCAGTTTATTAAAATATATAATTAGTTTTGTTTAAAGCTAGAACTGAACCTAGTCTTATATCTAAGCAAGGCTCTACTGACAATATGAAATCTTCCAGCAGGGTTTCTCCACAATTAAAACATATAGGCCCTGTTTTTAGAAATAAAACCTAAGTTTTAAGAGAATAGAGTTTAAGTTGTAAAAGATCTTATAGAAGTAATATGGAGACAAAACCTTGGATAAATCTTGAAACATGAATTAAATTTACATCCTAAGGTTTATAATTTAATATGTAAACCCTTAAAGAATTTTGACAAGGAAAAACAATAAAACATAGGGTTAGAATATTTAATATAAACCCTTGCATAATTTATCCATCATTTATTCTAGGAATTGAAATAGGTAGTTCAGAACCTCATACCTGTAAATTGAAGCTCCTTTAATGGCCGAAACGTGCACACTCAATTACCCAGCATTAACATTTCATAGGCATACCTCACCTCTGTATAGATGATTGAATCACTTGGTAACTACCACGTTCCACCCAACCATGACCCGGAACCGTTCCTGGTTTAAATCTGGATCTCCCCGAGCTGGTTCCAACATGCAAGTAGCTTAGAGCTCCTAAGGTGAGGCTTCCCTAGTTTGTAGATCAGGTCTAGATCAATTCTCATTCTTCCTCTTAGGGAAAATGTTCTCCAAGAACTCTCTTGGGAATTAGCAGAAAGAATAATGACTCCCCAAAAAGATATGATGAGATACCCAAGCCTCTCTTTGGCTTGGGACTTTATAGACAGGATTTTCAGTCAAAGGGGTAGTTAAATCAAGAATCCTTGATTTCTTGATTCAACCCTTTTTATTAAATCTAGGTATTTTTAATACATTAACTTAGGAACTTTAACTAGTTCCTATTTAGACCTTTGTAGGTATTATACTATTTATTATCTTTTAGTAATAAATAATAATAGATGAAGATTTTCCTTATTTCTTATATTATTAATATTATTACTATATTTATTCTTTATGCGTACCATGTATAAAATACATAATAATATAACATTTGTTAACATTTGTCTTTGGGCATCATGTATTATGATCCCTAGGATTTTGACACTTTCTTCATTAATGTCATCAAGCAGATGGTTAGGTCTACTAGGCTAGGCAAATCTAAACATCCTTTCATGTTGGATTCCATCGTATAACATGGTAGTTCTTCAATATTTGATGAGTATATAGAAATTCAAAATTTCATTTAATCACTTATAAATAAGTCAGGTGAGTTCAATATTTTTCTCGAGTCATTTTTTCACTTGGGAATCATTAATTCTTTTCAGTAACTCCTAGCATTTACCAGAGCCCATACTCAATGCTAAAAACAGGGAGTTACAAACATAGTGCGATTCCATATCTCTTCACTTAACACTAATGCTAGGATGTACTTGTACGATACACCTAGGGATACAATGGCCAAGGATCCGATGTTCCAAAGCTTGTGCTCAACATCAACATGGAAGGCTGTAGGTCTTATGCCCAACACTTCCAATTTATCTTTTCATGTGTTCCAGAGCTTCATGCTCAACACAAATATAATACTCATGTGCTCCATAGCTTCTTTCTCAACACAAACATCAATTACTCATGTGTTCCAGAGCTTCTCGCTCAACACAAAACATCAATTACTCATCAATTATGTGCTTCAGGGTGCACACCCAACACAAGTAAACACACACACACACACACATACACACACCCACATATCATATGCAATTGGCTTATGCTCAGTATATCAAACAAATCATCATGTTCATATGCAATGTGGTATTCGACCCAGTATATCATAATAAACATCAAGGTAACATCATAATCAATGGGGCTCATGGCCATAAGTGTTAGGTCCAAAATTTGGGATATTACATATGGATGATTTCATTAACATATTTTTGGATTTGTTACATTATGTGCCTTACATAAACGATGAGAAAATGAAAACACAGTAATTTTTAGGATGTCTTCCTCCCAACTTTCAGGAGAAGATTGAATTTGGCATGCCTAAAAAATTGGATACCACCTTACACAAATCTAGTATTTTCTATGAGCATGGACAACTGAGGCAAGAAAATCTCGATAGAAGCAGAGACAGGTCTAGGACCTTCTCGAAAAACCGCAAACCGTGTTTTAACCCACTGCCGTACAGAAAACATAACAATAGTTTTCCATCCAATAATAATTTTAACATAACCTGTACAAAGCCATAGGTACTAGCACTGAATGCTAACAAACCAATAGAAGATGGGGCAGCCAATGTTATCCTCTTACAAATCAAATGATGGAAATGCCAAGGGTCCTATTATGCTTGAGACAGTAAGAACAAGACCAATGGAGTCTTGCACAAATTACAAGAAGAACCAACAATAAAGGACATACATGGAACACCGCAGATTTATGTAGCCCTGGATGGCCAACAAGAATACCATCAGGATACCTTGGTTGAGATAGAAGGTAATATTTCCAACACTTTTATTTCAATATTGATTTACCTCGGTGCTTTCCGGAGCTATTTATCACCTAAAAATGTTGATGTATGTAAACTAAATAAAGTTAAACATGATAAACCCTGGTTGGTGCAATTAGCCACGGGTACGAAACGAAAGGTTTTAAAAATAGTTAAAGACTATAAGGTAAAAATGAATGGTTTTCCTACTATAATAAACTTGAACATCCTACCCTTAAGATCATATGATGTACTTATCGGCATGGACTAGTTGGAACAACACCATGTCATTCTCAGTTGCCTACACAAGTCAATCTAGTGTATGGATAGCAAAGGGAATCCGGTAAGTATTCAAGGAATACCTAAGAAAGTTTTTGTAAGATAGATATCCACTTTACAAGAAAATAAGTGCATTAGGAAAGGATGCAAACTATTTGCAGTAAACATCCAAGACATAGAAGCTAAAAGAGAACATCACATCGAGGACTTTCTGGTTCTCATAGACTTCAAAGACATGTTTCCTGAGGAGAACCCAGGATTACCACCAAAACGAGACTTAGAGTTTTCCATAGAACTCACACAAGGATCAGTTTTGACTTCAAAAGCCCCTTATCACATGAGCGCACCAGATTTGGTGGACCTCAAATTGCAGTTGCAGGAGTTGATTGAGAAGGGATATATCCGACTAAGTGTGTCCCCTTGGGGAGTACCAATACTTTTCATAAAGAATAAGGATGGTATGTTGCAGATGTGCATCGATTATCGTAAACTTAACAATATGAACATCAAGAATTGATACCCACTCCCTAGGATCTATGGCTTGTTCGATCAAGTAGGAGGAGCCAATATATTTTCGAAGATTGACCTACGATCTGGGTACCATCAAGTATGGATTGACGACGAGGATATTCACAAAACCTCCTTTCATATGAGATACGACCATTAAGATTTTGTAGTGATGCCATTCAAGTCGACCAATGCACCTGCGAACTTTATGTGTATGATGAAGAAGATATTCAGTAGATACTTGGATAAGTTTGTTTTGGTCTTTATAGACGACATCCTAGTTTACTCTGAAAGTAAAGAGGAACAGGAGGAGCATATTTTCATAGTACTACAGGTGTTACAAGAACACCAACACTACGCCAAGTTTAGTAAATGTGATTTTTGCAAACCATAGATATAGTACTTGGGTCATATCATCTCCGAGAAGGGGATAGCTGTGGACCTGTAAAAGATTAAAGCCATAGAATATTGGCCTACCCTTACTAGTGTCACCGACATTAGATCCTTTTTGGGATTAGTCTCTTATTACTGGAAGTTCATTGAGAACTTCTTAAGGATAGCTTGTCCCATGACCTCTTTACAAAAGAAGGAAAACAAGTTCTTATGGATGACCAAGTGTGAGGAAAGTTTTCAAAATATTAAACAGCTTTTGACGACTGCACTGATACTACGAATTACATATCCTGATAGGGATTTTGTTGTTTGCATGGATGCGAGCAAGGAAGGGATCAGAGGAGTCGTCTTGTAGAACAATTACACGATCTGTTATGAATCAAGTAATTTAAAAGAGCACGAATATAGCTAGTACCCCACCCATGATCCATGCCATCATCCATGCCTTGAAGATGTGGAGGCACTACCTCATGGGAAATAAATTCCTTCTGATGACATACAATATGAGTCTGAAGTATTTATTTGAACAACCGGATCTAAATTCCAGGGAAGCCAGATGGTTGGATTTCCTCAGTGATCACCATTTTGAGCTAAAGAATATAAAAAAAAAGGAGAACAAAAATGTTGATGCTTTAATCCGATGAGCTCATATGATATATGAGGTGACTTTAAGTCAAATTGATTTGGATTTACATGAGAGGATTAGAACGACCAACAGAGTTGACCCTTTCTATGTTGAAATCCTTAAGAGGGTCCAAGAGGACATGTTGTTTTAGCAACAAAAGGAGTACAAGGTAGACGAAACGAGACTACTATGGTCCAAAGAGAGATTGTACATTCTAGAAGGAGGGGAAATTAGGTCCAGCATCCTCACGGAATTTCATCGGACACCCTACTCAAGGAATTTGGGATATCAAAAGATGATATCCACAGTAAAGAAACACTTTTTCTGGCCTAATTTAAAGGCCAACGTAACGTTGTTTATCCAAAATGTCAAGAATGCCATCTGGTCAAAACTGAGCACCAACATTCCTCGGGGTTTCTGTAGCCATTACCCATTCCAGAATGGAAGTTAGAGGTCATTAATATGGATTTTATCATGGGTCTACCTAAGAGTAAGAAGCAAAATGATTCTATATTTGTAGTAGTTGAAATTTTTTCAAAATAAGCACACTTCATTCCAGTGAAGTCAACCTACAAGGCAGTACACCTTGCCGACATATTCTTAAAGGAAATATTTAGATTGCACCAGATACCCAAGAAAATCATCTCGGATCGAGATACTAAGTTTAACGGGAAATTTTGGAGATGCTCATTCTCTAGTTTAGAGTGACAGTTGAACTTTAGTACTGCTTACCACCCACAAACATGTGGGAAGACAGAAGAGGTAAGCTATATTGTAGAGGACATGCTTAGGATGTATGTCATGAACAACCCCACCAAGTGGGAAGAGTACATGCATCTTGTAGAGTTTGCATATAACAAGGGATACCAGACTTCTACCAAGATGAGTCCCTTTCAAGGTACTCTATGGACAAAAGTGTAGAACAACAGTTACTTGGGATAGCCTAGTGGATTGGCTCATGTTAGGGCCTGAGTTATTAAAGGACTTGGAATAATTGGTTACCAAGGTCCAGCTGAACCTTAAAGAATCACAAGACCGCTAGAAACGTTACGTGGAACACATGAGTTATGAAAACATTTGTGTTGATCATGAAGCTCTGAAGCACATGAAAATATAAAATTGGAAGTATTGGGCACAAGCTTTGAATCCTTCCAAGTTGATATTCAGCTTAATCTCTATAACATTGGATCCTTGGCCATTGTATCCTTAGGTGTATCCTACAAATACATCCTAGCATTAGTGTTGAGCAAGGAGCTCTGGAATTGCACTAAGTTTGTAACTCCCTGTTTTTAGCGTTGAGTATGGGCTTTGGATAAGTGCGAGGAGTTAAAAGAATTAATATGTTGAGTGAAAATGACTTTGATAAAACATTGATCTCATCTTACTTATTTTTAAGTGATTAATTGAATTTTGAATTTCTGTATCTAATCAGGTACTAAAGAAATACCATGTTATAGGAGGTAATCCAACATGCAAGGAGGTTTAGAGTTGCCTAATCTAGTTGACCTAACCCCTGCCTAAAGTCCTTATTAAAGAAAGTGACTAAGCTAAAAGAAAAGTGTCATAAGTTTAGGGATCATGCTATCTGATACCTAAGGATAAAATGTTAACAAATGATATATACATATACATATACATATACATATACATATACATATACATATACATATACATATACATATACATATACATATACATATACATATATATATATATATATATACAGGATATATATAAAGAGTAAGCATAGTAATAATACTAGTAGCTGTACGTAATAAAGAAAGGATCGACATGTTATTATAATTACCTAAATTAAATGAAAAGGGTTATTTCAAGAAATCAAATGATTCTTGATTTAACTTCCCCTTTTTCTGAAAGGTCTGTCTATAAAGAGCCAAGCCAAAGAGAGGCTTGGGGATCATCTATCTATCTTTAGAGGATTCCATATTTATGCCTGATTACCTTCAAGAGAGTTCTTGGAGAACATTTTTCCTAAGAGGAAAAAGGAAACTGATACAAAACCTGATATCCCAGATAGAGAATCCTTACCTTAGGAACTCTAAGCTACTTGCATGTTGGAACCAGGTCGGGGGGATCCGGATTGAAACCGGGAACAGTTTCAGGTCATGGTTTGGTGGAACATGGTAGTTCCCAAGTTATTCGGTTATTTGAACAGAGGTCAGATCTGTCTATGAATTTGTTAATGCTGGGTATTTGAGTGTGCAAGATTTTCAGCCATTGAAACAACTTCATCTTGCAGGTAAGAGGTTCTTGATTTTCCCTTGCAAGTTACACATGTTTTCTTATTAAAAGAGGAGATTAAATTCTGAATGGATATTTCTTATATTTCTGTTATAAGCTTGGTTATATTTTCTCTATTACTTCATTCTTCACTTACAGGTTAAATTCATCTTTCTCTAGCAGATATATGTCTTTTAACAAAGGTTAGATTATTTTATCTATTTAAACATGATATTCTAATTAGGAGAAATATTTCTTATTCATATTGTAAATGATGGACTAGCACCCTTAGTTTTATCTATAGGAGGATTTGGGTTTTGTAACTATTCTGCACTTTATTTTATCATTTACAGGTTAAGTTCAGTCTTCTCTGATAGAGGTAATTGTCTAAACAGAGTCTAGATTTTTAAAAGTAAAGTTATATTTTATGTTCATTATATTCAAGTTCAAAACATAGAATTAATAGCAGATATTTTGTATCTACATCTTTTTAACCCTAACAGAGGAAACTTTATCAACCTAGAACTATTTAAAATGAAACCTATATCTTATCTCTACTGGCATATTTCATATTTCCATCAGGCTGATATTATTTATAATCAACAAAACTATTATCTATAGCCTTAGCCTAAAATCCAAGCAAAACATTATAACCTAAATATAATTGATAAAACTTTAAAATAATATATCATAAAACAATACTACAAACAAAACCATTTCCAATTTATAACTTCATCGCATCATATGCTAGCCATCAAGACCTATCAAGGTCTGTAGGCACAAATTATAAATCACAATCATGCTATCGACTATCAACATAAGAATTAACCATAAATTTAATGAGCAAAATCATTATCAAAAATCGTATCCATTAAGAGGATGCAAAATCGAATCTTGTCGACATTCATGTCAAAACAAAATATCCACACACACATCACTTTAAAACCCACGCAAACCAGGATCGAATCCTGTGGGGTCATGGCTTAAAAACAAAGGTTACATCAAAACCATGACAGGCATCGAATTCTATAGGGTTCACTTGCAACGTTTATCAATGCTGTAATAACTTACAAGTATTCCACATAATATATGCTAACAAAAATTAGAATGCAAGAAGGATTAACCATAAATTGAAACCATTTCGCTATCAACATTTCCACACAGTAATGTAAACAAAATATACATGATGTAATCATATTCGAGGCTCACGACTGAGAAGCAAAGGAAAATCCATTAACATAACCCATTAGAAAAATAACCATTGTCTACGCTATCACAACTATGAAATCCATATTGCCGCATGTTAAACCAAAGCTCATGGCCATCCCCAAATTAAATCACAGATAAGCATAATACATCATTATTCACCATTACATTACATAGTCGTGAACTGGAAAGAGTGTCGTTTCCAGCAATGACATGATTATAAGTTAAACCAAATATTTTAAATACCAAAACAAGAATTTAAGTACAGACAATGAAATACATAGAGTCACAACCTTACCAAGCTAGTGGCAGTACCCATGAATAAACCTCGGTTGTGAATGCCCACATTTATACCCACTATCATTTACAAACAAAACAACATAGTCACGATTCAAGGCACCATTGCAAGCAATGATACTGCCACCATTCGAGACCCATCATCAAAACTAAAACGTTGAAGATTTCATTAACCATCAAAGACATACATTCAAGCTACCAACCCAAAAATACATTACAGAGCTGAGTTGTGATAGTCATGGACTGAAGGCGCCAAACTCAACATCATAAACCCCAATACTTTATACGCATCTCTAGATGCGGTTAAATACAAACAAAAATTTACATTTTAGAAACCCTTAAACCAAAACATATATTCATGCACCTTTACAAACACTGAGCTCAAGGTTCCATTGAACAAACATCTAAATACAGAGGTAACAAGTTCAAACTTGGTGGTACAACGCTTACCCATAAAGGGTATTTCGTTGATAGCTTGGTAGTCACTGTGATCCATGCATTGAAATCTCTGCCACCTGCAAACAAGGAACACAGAAATGTTAGAAGTATACCAATCCTCTAGGTAAAACAACAAAGTAATAAACGTTGCAAAACGAGGTGACGAGTATACCTTCCCAACACGTAGATGCGAACCAGACCTCACGCAGTGACAAAAAGCAGAGAGTCAATCAGAGCATAACCACCATAGAGCCAAATGAATCCTTCACCCATGATATAACAAGATTAGGGATTGAGCTTATCCCATAGTGAGAAGAATTTACTCTGCCACCTTGTCCACCACCAACGTCGAAATTTCTCCTCATGCCCGTAGTTCCAAAACCCAAATGCGACTTGGTAATGGAAATTCCTTTTGCATTGAAACTGCCCATCATTATATTTGTTGACATTGCTAAGACAAGATTCATGGCATATGGAATATGCCATGAATGGCCCATCATACATATACTTTATGACTTATAAACTTTAAAAACCATATGGTTAGGTTTTATGACTTAAGCCTTTAGACCTTTGGGCATAAAAACATTCCATTCATATGTTTTAAATATTTAGCATAGGAACCAGGTTTAATAAGTGTCATGTACCCCAATTTCAATAACATTTTATGTTTAAGAAAACATTATATTTTACTTTTATTGTAAAGTTACTAGACTATTGACCAAGTGGGGTCAAGGATGACTGTAATTAATTATGTTGAATATTTTATTAATTAATAAATAAAATATAAGATAAATATCCTAAAAAGGCTGTTGAATGAGTGTTCGCTGACCCACGAGGAGGAATATACTGGGGTGAGAGCAAACTGACACATGACAGAATCCTCAACCACTTCTAGTTTTTGCAGGGAACAACTTCCCTAATATTGTGGTCATGTTCCCTAAGAAAGTGCAATGGAGCAGATGGCTCATTGATTGAAAAATTGACCAAAAATACCGAGGCATGCATATATCTATCCATCGAATTCAGCAGGGGGCTGTTCATTCTTTACCTTGTGAAATTTCTAAAGTTGAGAAAGGAGCACAAGAGATTCAATGAGGGGAAAGTTAGAAGTGGATTGAGTGTTTAAGACGACATTCAAAACTAGCGCAGCTTGATAGCTGAGTTCTTTACTGCTGAGGACAGAAGTACTGCTATTAGGTACTTCTGTTGAGGTTCAAGGGTAATTAATCCCATTTCTTCACATAGTGCATTCATCTTGGTGGATCAGTGGACAGGCTCGGGGGTCCTAAATGAGTAAAATTCCTTTCTGCATTTTTTCACTCATCTTACGATGACGTACTCTAGTGTAGAAGGATTGTTTAGATGTAGATAGGAATGATTATACTTGGATAAAATGGTATGAACTTCTATCGAATTGAATATTTTACGTAGAAATGAATCACTATTCTTTTCTTTTGTTAATCTACCAACATTATGTTCAAATAATTGTTTAAACTTTGAAAGTGTTTACTGTTATTTTCCAGCTAATTATCATAATAATTCATTTTCTAGGACTTAATCATTTATACAAAAACCTCTAAAATTTTTACTTAGAATCCATCCTAATAAGTTTTTTGTCACACAGTCAATAAACTGTTTATGATATAATACAATAACAATTATTGTAATATAATCTAATTATTTACACTTAGTAAAGATAAAAATATATTCATTATCCTATTACTATAAAACCTAAATTATAAATATATTACTCTTTTCATAATACAATGCAGGAATTAAAAACCTATTAAAGCAAACTGTAATACAATCCGTATAACTCCATTATTATTAATGGTAAAATATTCTTTTAGAGCCTACTCTCAAATGTAAACCTTCTTAACCATTTACAGAACCCTTTTATAAAGATAGAAGATAACCATTTTAACTTAAATACCAAATCTATCTATTAATACTAAACCGTAAGTTAATCTTTTATGAAACAGTTTGCACAAATAATAATCGCAACAACATTGCCAAATGGCTTTACCTAGTTCATAGTCATGGAACAAATTGCAACAAAGTATTGTTATAACAGAAAATTCTTTACAAATATTAAACACACAGTGCAACCGAATTTACAAAAGGAAAACAATCGATAACAAATATTTAAAATATGGCCGTAACCTCTGCCTCTTAAAAACAAAATAAATATAAACAAAGTTTTTTAATTAACCAATGGTCGCCACATTGCATTAATCATAAATCCAAAATTGCCTTAATAGTTTTGAAGCCATGAAGGAATTTCAGTGGCTAAGCAAGAGGCCGAGGAAGCTTCACAAACTTAATCAATATTTACAAGAGCTGTAGCTCACTGGTGAAACCCTAAGGGTTTTTCACTAAATATGGCCTTATAGCCTCCACCCTTTTCTTTTTCGAATCAAACAACATTCTAAATACACAGTAGTATGAACACCATTTTACATACTACAACTACCATCGACATCACTGCAGAAATATTCACGACAAAGGGTACCCCAGGGTTGGGACCGAGGCTTATCGAGCCTATCATGCTCGCACCCTTCAGCTTCAAAGGAACCACCTTCACTTTCGACTGTGCATTTCCAAGTTTTTCACCTACATTCAAACAAATAGTATGTGCTTTGAAGTGTTAGTAAATGGATTTAAATCGATAGATAAATAAAAGAAAATAAAAATGATGAGAAGAGTCGTTACGATTTACTAGTTTAAACACTAAGTTCGATAAAATGATGATGGTAAAGAACCAAAGCCTCAAACGTGCTAACACAATGACAACAAATGTAATCACTGTTTAACCGTTGATATAGAAGAAATGGAGATGGCGAAGCACCAGGGTTCGAGTCTGCTAACTCCATGGGTATACAAGAGTAACAAATTGTTGTAGAGACCCGAGGAGGTCGAGGGCCCGTCGGCCCACTCTCCCTTGCCAAAAATAACAACAAATGAAGCCGAGTGGGTTTTATGGAAAACGTTTAATGTAAGTGCATAGGGTTTAATGCCCAAACCCTTAATCTAATGAGCAACCACCATGTGGATTCCACTAACCTCAAAATTCTTTGTATGTTGATATAGTTTAACCTGCTCATAACCCTGTGACGTATGGTAGTTGTAAACTATTATATTTGTTAAAACAAATAATAATAATAAACAATTTATATATGCATTGTTAATTTTTAACTAGGTTATAGTATTAATTTTATGCTTTGGTATATGCCTAGGCTAGTGTTGTTATATTGGTATTTAGTTTTTAAAGCTTCCAATATAATATTGTTAATTGTTAATGCTTAGGTAAGTGCTAGGATTAACATGTATAAAATCCATAGTTATAAATCAACTGGAAGGTATTAAGGCTGCTAGTACCCAAAACAACTAAAAGCATGTTTTATAATTACATACCATCCTTTATATAATTTATTTGTTCAAAACAAATGATCACGCTTTCAACTCCAATTTGTTACCTAGGTAGATTAATTTTTTTGCAAATGACCTAGGAACTCTTACATTTCGATAATCTAGACAGTAAATAGAGTTTAAGGATTGTCTTCCTCACTTACTTGTTTAGTGTTCCGAGCCTTGAATTCATACATCGTAAACTTGGAAGTAAGTTTTTACCTTTAAATTTTGTACAAGCATCGGATCTACATTATCTTTGAGAAAGTTAAGTAAGCCTCGAGCTAACCTCAAGGCCCCTTCAGTAAGAAAATAAATAACCATAAGTATCAAGTGACATTCTTACCAACAAACCAATGATCTGAATTCAATATTTTGAAACTCTTTAACTTTTGAAAAGCATTATTTTCAAGACTGATAATTGATATAGATTGAATATAGTTAGTAGCATGTGACTTACAAGTTAGTAAGTAAAATTCTGTAGCCTTTTAGTTACTGTTAACAAGAGAGAATTAACTCTCAAGTTTCTCTTAATATCTTGTCTTGTAATCTATATGTTAAACTGGACTAAAGTTAATTATTAAAATAGCATCCTGACAATGATTTAGCATTTAATATCACATAGAAAAATTTTAAATTTTTGTGAATTTTAGGAGATGCTACATATGGTATCAGAGCACACATTCAGACACTAGGCCTGAAGTGGCTCAACACACGTAAACAAAAAAGTAAATACAAGGTATGAATATTGATTTATGATTTTAAATGTATTGCACAAAATATTTCTGAATTAGATTTGTAGGTATGGAAGGACTTGAAGTGTATGCTGAAGAGAGGTCCCCGTTAAATGAAAAAAATAATTTTGGAAAAGAACCTGCTAAAGAAGATATAAATAATAACTCATCTGGATTACTGCAAAGAGTTAAGGATTTAAAATCTGAAATGGAGACTGTTAAAAAAGAAAATGAGAGAATCCTAAGAGCTCAGGAGGAGCTGAATCAAATACTGCTAGAAAAGTTTTATAACGAAGAAAATGATAAACATATAGAATCTGACACTATGTCCTATCAACATAAGAGTAAAAGGTCAAAATACTGTAAAATTGAAATCATCTCTTCTTCTGAAATTAACGATAATTCACACAGAAAGAAACACCAGAATTCTAGTGATAGTAGGGAGAGTAATTATCACTCTAGAAAGAAGAAATACAAGCTTAATAAAGAGATTTCTGGGGAGTTCAAAAATATTAAACGACCAACTTTTAATGGGGAAACAAAAAAAGGAGAGGAAGCCGAAGCATGGCTGTCTAGAATGAAAAAGTACTTTCATATATATAATTATTCAAATTAGTTAAAAGCAAGGATGGCAATATATAACTTAACAGGAAAAGCCGACCTCTGATGGAAGGACATAAAGCGAGTTAAGGGCATAAAAGAGAAGAATATAAACTAGAGCACTTTTAAGAAGTAATTTAAAAATTTATTTCTGTTGGATCAATATTATGAGGAATGAGCTTGATCTAAGGTTGGGAACCAAGAGTATGAAAGAGTTAAATAGTAAAATGTTAACCTTACTGCGATATGTGCCTTATATTTATGATGAAAAACCCAAGGCACAATGGTTTCTGAGATGTTTACCTTTTCATATTAAGGACATAATTGAATATGATAATCCCAAGACCCTTGAAGAGGCCATGCAAAAAGCATATTTCTGCTATGACTAGAACCGGAAAAGGGAGAACATGCCAAAATGGAAAACAAAAGGCCTAATAATAATTTTGAATCAAGGAATAAAAATTTCACACCTAATCGGAATTTTGGGCATAATAACTCATGCAATCTTCCTAATAAAAAATTTCAAGGAAGTAATTCAAAAGGTAACCCACAAAAAATCCCTACTATCACAAGAAATAAAGAATTTACAAATAATCAAAGTAATTATGTTAAAAATAACAAACGTAAGGAACCAATAAAATGTTGGGAATGCCAGGGACCTCACTATGCATTAGTCAGTCCTAATAGGAAGAAGATAGTGGAGTATGGATTGGTTTATGAGCATAGGGGGAGTGTACAGCTAGCATATTTCATAGATGCTGACTGGGCAGGATGTGTAGAGGACCAGAAGAGTACTTCAGGTTGTTGTTTCAACATTAGATCAGGGGTTGTCTCTTGGTTCAACAAGTAGCAGAAGTCAGTTGCATTGAGCTCGGCAGAGGCTGAGTACATGGCAGCCAGCATGGATGCTTGTGAGGGTATGTGGCTGAGGAATTTACTTGTAGGGTTATTCAAGTGTGAGATAGAGGCTACAGTAGTTCACTGTGACAATCAGAGTGGCATCATGCTATATGAGAATCCATTGTTCCATGACCGGAGAAAAGACATAGACATCATATGCCATTTCTTGAGATATTGTGGTCGGAGAGGAACCGTTCGGTTGGAGTACATGCAGACAGATGAGCAGGTGGCGGACATTTTTTCCAAGGTTGCAGACAGAGTTTTGTAAAGTTTAGGGATATTTGGGGTTGCTATCGAATCCGTTCCTCATTGAGAGGGAGTGTTAAACTAGTAGCAACAAGGGAGGTCTTCCTGCATGCATGTGTTCTTACATGTAGAAGACTTAAGTTAGGAAACCAATTGTATTTAATTAAATTTTCCTAAGTTTACTTTGGAAAATAAATTAAAGTGATCTAAATTAACTTTAGTGAACCACTACTTAAATTGAAAGTGAAATTAGGTTTTTTGCTTTACCACTAGTTAAAGTGAAAATGAAATTAGGGTTTTTGCTTTACCTAAAGTTATAATAGAGAGATCAATTGGTGGTGAGAATAAACACACTTGTATTCCTACAGAGACAAGATACAGACAAGGAGAGAAAGTCAGACAGAGGATTTAGCTCCGAAGATGGAGGAGCGAGCAACATGATCATCAAGCTTCGTATAGCTGGGTCGTACACTCACCCAGGAGGGTGTTGAGGTTTAGTTGGGATTTTCCCAGTGATTCTGTTGGGTACTGTATTCACCAGGTTTGGGTGAATTTCTAGTGATTATATAAGTTCCATATTTTCTCATAATAAAATCTATATCTGACTACTGCACCGGTTTTCCCATCTTGGGTTTTTCTGGGGGTTTCCATACCCAAAATAATAGTGTCAATATTGTGATGTGATGTTGTGATTTATTTCTCAGTTTATATTCTGGTGTGTACTGTAAAAGATATTCATGTGTGGTTATCAGTTGATATTTTTCATGCACTGTTTATCCCTAGTTGAATATTAAAGGAAAATTTACATGGTATCAGAACTTTGGTGAGCTAAAGCTGAGAGATTTGTAGTAGCAGTGATAGATCAGGGGCAGATCTATAAGAAGACACAAGCCTAGACATCCAGATCTAGGGTTTGATAGGTGCACTTCACTATGGCCATGTAGTTTAGAGTTGAGGATAGACTCCAGGGTGCTCAGAACTTTCCTACATGGAAAGAAAGGATCACAAGCATCCTGGACGTTAGTAATGCAGAGCAGCACATTGACTCCAAGAAGGTTGCACCCATAGATCCGACAGATTTAGCAGCATGGAAGAAGATTGATTCCAGAGCCATGCTGATTATCATGGATGGAGTGAAAGGCCATATAGTCCCTCACCTTTTTGGTAAGAAGACTGCAGCAGAGATGTGAACAACTTTGGAAAGTCTGTACCAAAGAAAGAACGAGAACTGGAAGATGGTGTTGCAAGAGAGGATGCACATCACCAGGATGGCCAAGGGAGAAGGAGTGGTTCCTTATCTCATGAGGTTCACATATATCAGGGACGAGCTTGGATTTGTTGTCTCTAAGAAAGTGGATGAGGAGCTAGCTTGGATAGCCCTCAATGGATTCTCTAAGCCATGGGACACCTTTGTCAAAGGTGTTGTGGCTAGGGAGAAGATCTCTAATTGGCATAGACTATGAAATGAATTTGTGCAGGAGGAGACCTGCATGGGTCAAGGATCAGGTTCATCCAGTAGTACCCCACATATTGTGGATGAGGAGGTTCTAACCCTTACAGGGAAGAGCAAGGGGAAGGGAAAGAGGGAGAAGGATGGTAAGAAGAACCTTGATGTATCAAAGGTCAAGTGTTTTATCTACCACAAGTAGGGACACTCTGCCTCCCAGTGCCGAGATAGGAAGAAGAAGAGTAACACTCAGATGGATGGAGTGTGGAGGTGGATGAGTTCAGCAGAAACTTTGATGAGGAGTTTTGCTTGATAGCTTGCATTGAAAGCACCACAAGGAGCAACATATGGTACATTTAAAGTGGAGCATCTAGTTACATGACTGGACATAAGAGATTCTTCTGAGACTTGCAGGAGGGTGGAACAGGGATCCACGTTGAGATGGGTGATGATGCATGGTATCAGGCGTAGGGATTTGGAACTGTTTCATTTGAGAGGGGATCAAGAAGGAGCACACTGTGCCCCATACCCCACAACATAATGGAGTTGCAGAGTGGAAGAACATGACTATGGTTGGAGCAGCTAAGGCCATGCTATTTGATCAGGGATTACCACTATTCCTCTGGGTTGAGGCATACAAGACTAAAATATACATTCAAAACAAGTGTCCCCACACATCCTTGGGGAGTAAGACATTGGAGGAGGTATTCACTGGCACTAGGCCAAATGTGAATCACATTTTCATATTCGACAGTGTCTGCTATTGTCATGTTCATGCTGACAATAGGAAGAAGCTGGACCCTTTTGGACAGAAGGGGTTACTTGTTGGTTACAATGAGATTTTGAAGGAATATGGAGTTTACGTTCCTACTCGCTAGAGGATCATTGTGAGTAGGGATGTCCAGTTTGATGAGGATAGGGCGTTGCGGAGATCTTTTGACTTACCAGCAGAGCAGCATCCAACATAGGAGTCAAGATTCAAGTTGGAGGAGCTAGATGTATAGGTATAGGTATAGACACAGAGAATAGGTTATAGTGGTCAGAGGGAGTCAAGTGGATAGGATCCTTCAGTCATTGACTTGAAGGATGAGTTGCAACAGGAGATAGATATCCAACAACCGCAATAGGTTGACACTAGGCCAAGGCCTAAGTGGTTTAGATCCACAATGCAGGATTCCACGAAGGTAGAGCCTCCACAAACATCTTTTAGATGGAGTGTATGACTAGAGAGGCTTAGTTATATGGCACTGATGACATATTTGATCAACTCTGAACCTTCCAGCTTCGTGGAGGATACACAATATACATTAGAGAAAATTTCAACTCAAAATGGGCCTTTTAACTTTTATTCAAATTCCATGTCATCATGTGTTAGCCAATGAAATTTTTTTAAATTTGAAATACCGTATAGGTCTTAAACACTTTTTTAATATAAATTTGGGGATAGATATCATAAAAAAAACTACTTTTTTTGTTTGTATTTTTGACATATCTCCCTGTGTTTTTACTCAAATTTCAATCAGGAGAGCTCGTTTGATGCGGAATTTAATTACGCATCCAATGAGTACCCACTTGGCATACTTTTGACTGACCCCGCTACCCCAAAAACAAGAAATACCTGAAAAAATGGAATGATGACGTCATCATTCTGTTTCTTCAGGTATTTCTTGTTTTTGGGGTAGCAAGGTCTGTCAAAAGTATGTCGAGTGGGTAATCGTTGGATGTGTAATTAAATTCCACATCCAATGAGCTCTCTCGATCGAAATTTGACTAAAAACACAGGGAGATATGTCAAAAATACAAACAAAAAAGTAGTTTTTTTCTTTTCTTCCTCCAAAATTAATAAATATTTTTTTATTATTTTAACTATTATTTTATTAGTTCATTTTAGGAGGCCCATTTTGAGTTGAAATTTCCTCTAATGATGTGTGGGAGGAAGCTATGGTTGAGGAGTATGAATCCATTATGAAAAACTATGGTAGGTTGTGATGAGGCCACAAGGGAAAAAGGTGATGGGATCTAGATGGATGTACAAGGTGAAGCTGTTAGAATAATCAACCCATAGTTACCTACCTTAGACATTTATTTAATTATTCTTATTACCTAGTTTCCTAGATTCCATTCTATGCTAGTTGCCTTCTACATGTCCCATAAGTCAACACATGCTAAAAATGAGTCATGGAGAACTTGGGAAACATCCTAGAAACCCAATTTAGCATGTATTATTTATTCCAAATCCTCTAAAGCACATATTTGCTTTTGCTGAAAAGCTGCCTTGTTTTATTCTGATTTAAGGCAAAAGGAAAAGCTAGACTAGGTGTAGTTGACTTGTTTTTTTCCCACATCATCCTCCCTCCTTTTATCCAAATAAAAGCATGTATGATTTGTCTTTATATCCCTCTTTAGCTTTCCCACTTGACTTAGCAAATTCATGAGCATCTTCATAGATTTGGAAACTGCTTTATGCACCTATGGTGGATTTGACTAGTTTTGGTAAGCCTGCTTTTTGACCATTTCAAATGGTATCTTTATGCATTCGAATATCTCATGTAATTATATATTACAAAATCCTATTACTTCACAAGGATGGCTGTTGTACACTTATTCAATATAGATTAGTGTTATGCTCCAATTTTAGTCTCCTTTGGTGTTAATTTTGCATGTTTGATTTGCAATTTTCTGAGTGTAATTGTTCTATCTCTTGGGTTCAATTTCCACATGGTATCAGAGCCTTTGTAGCTCAATTTCTCTCCTTCCAAATTGTTATTGCAGGTTTGACATCTTGACTGGGAGCGCATTCTACTGACTGAAGGGCACAGTTTCCGAGCTATGAACCAATCTCAAAAGATCATCTTGACTCCATTCAATTTATTTGAGTGGAAAGTTGAGATGGAGATATTGTTGAGAGAGAAAGGTCTCTATAGGATGACTATGGAAACTAAGAAAGAGCCCAATGTAGCTGCAGAGAAAATTAAATGGCACAACAAGAGGGATCAAAAAGAAAGAAAAAAGTTAAAAACCACCTAAGCAAAGGAGCGACAAGTCTAAGTCTCAAGAGGAGCCCCAAGGTTCCAAGAAGAATTCCTAGAAGAAGAAGAACAAAGGAGAAATGAGCAAGTGCACATACTGCAGTAAGGGCGATCATCTTGAGAGCTCTTGTATGAAGAAGCAAATTGACATGTTGACCCAAATCCTAGAGAAGAATAACATAACCCTTCCTCATTGCTAAAAGAAGAGGGAAGGAGGATCAAATTCAGAAGACAGAGAGAGATTACATGCACTGGCTGCTGGAACATCAAGCTCACCTAGATTCATCATAGATTTTGGAGCTTCTAAACACATGGTTTCGACAAAAGAGACATTCTCCTCTCTTGACATGTTTAAAAGGCCAACAATAGTTTTGGGCGATGACTCTCTCACTGATAGTATGGGGAAGGGTCGGATTGATCTAGACCATGGTAGTTTCAATAATGTGTTGTATGTTCCAGGTATTGCCTCTAATCTCTTGTCATTGTATCAGATGAATCATACTGGGTCTGCAAAGAAGGTCATATTCTCCCCTGATGATGTTGAAATCATTGATATTTCAAATGGTAAAGTCATAGAAAAAGGTTTTGTTGATCACACTTCGAAGGTATACAAGTTTTCCCATTTTCTACCCTACTCAAGCCCCTCTGCTCTTCTGATTCATGCTAATGAGGAAATCAAGCTTTGGCATGAAATATTTGGCCATCTTAACTACAAGTATATTTCTGATATGTGTGAAAAATATATGGTCATAGGGTTACCAAAGATCAAGTTTTCTAAGGGAGTATGTCAAGTATGTATCCTAGGAAAACACCCAGAGCACAAGTATGAGAAAGCTAGTCATGAGAGAACCTCCGCACCTCTTGAGTTGATCCACAGTGACATTGCTGGTCCATTCCCTCATATGTCCATGAGTTAAGCCAAATATGCACTGACCTTCATAGATGAATTTTCCAGGTATTGTTGGGTTCACTTCCTAAAGCATAAGTCTGAAGTTTTTGACCTCTTCAAAGTATTTAGAGCCTTGGTTGAAAACCAGTATGGGAGGAAACTAAAGATCCTTAGATCTAACAATGGTGGTGAGTATGTCAAGTATGAGTTCATTCAGTATTGTAAATATTTCAGTATTCAGATGCAGCATTCTATCCCTTACACACCACAGCAAAATGGTGTTGCTGAGAGAAAGAACATGTCACTGAAGGAGATGGAAACCTGCATGATGGAAGTTAAGACTTTGCCACCAAAGTTTTGGGACGAGGCTATAAATTGTGCACCCTTCATCCAAAATAGGGTGCCTCATAAGAAGCTTGATGGTATGACTCCTTTCAAAGCTTGGAGTGGGCACAAGCCAGATGTGAACCATTTCAGGATTTTTGGCTCAAAGGCTTGGGCTAGAATTCCAACTGAAAAGAGGAAGGCTTTGCAACCCCAAAGCCAAGAGTGCCTATTTCTTGGGTATTCTGAAGATTCAAAAGGGTAAAATCTGATCAAATTGAGCATTAACAAATCTTTCATTGAAAGAAGTGTTCAGTTCCAAGAAGATCCTTTAGTAGCAGTTGAAGTTGGAGAGTCTTCTTCACCACCAGAACCATTGATTGTAAGTGGAGATACTAATGAGTTTCCAGATTCTAATATGTATGATAATGATGATTTGATTGTAGATCCTAACAGTCCTATAAGACCAAAATGGGAAGCAAAGACCATTTATGCAGCCGGGGAACTAGCTGGAAATCCTAATGACACTAGGAGGACAAGTTATATATGCATTGTGAAGTTTTAACTATGTTATAGTATTAATTTTATGCTTTGGTTATATGCCTAGGCTAGTGTTGTTATATTGGTACTTGGTTTTTAAAGCTGGCAATATAATATTGTTAATTGTTTATGCTTAGGTAAGTGCTAGGATTAACATGCATACAATCCATAGTTATAAATCAACTGGAAGGTATTAGGGCTGCTAGTACGAAAAACAACTAAAAACATGTTTTATAATTACATTCCATCCTTTATATAATTTATTTGCTCAAAACAAATGATCATACTTTCAACTCCAATTTGTTACCTAGGTAGATTAATTTTTTGCAAATGACCTAGGAACTCTTACATTTCGATATTGTAGACAGTAAATAGAGTTTACGGATTGTCTTCCTAGATTACTCGTTTAGTTTTTTGAGCCTTGAATACATACATCATAATCCTAGAAGTATGTTTTTAGCTATGTATTTTGTACAAGCATCATATCTGCGTTAGCTTTAAGAAATGTAAGTAAGCCTCGGGCTAACCTCAATCACCCTTCAGTAAGAAAATAAATAACCATGAGAATCAAACACATTCTTACCAACAAACCAATGATTTGAATTCAATAATTATAAACTCTTTAACTTTTGAAAACATTATTTTCAGGACTGATAATCAATAGAGATTGAATACGGTTAGTAGCATGTGACTAACAATTTCGTAAGTAAAAATTTGTAGCCTTTTAGTTACAGTTAATAAAAGAGAATTAACTCCCAAGTTTCTCTTAATATATTTTCTTGTAATCTATCTGTTAAACTAGACTAAAGTTAATTATTAAACTGGCATCTTGACTATGATTTAGCATTTAATATCACGTAGAAAATTTTTACTTTTTTGTGAATTTTAGGAGATGTTACATTAAGTCTCCAACTACAATAATAATTTTAACCAGTTAGACATAGGTCTAAATAAACCTAGCCATGCATAAATGATAACGCTAACAGTAGCGGTAATATTTGCTAGGTTAGGACTTTGGTGTTGTTATGCCAAGTTTAAGTAGTCATAGCAAGCTTCGTTATCTAACAGACCTGCACAAAATGAAGAGGAGTTGCATTAGTTCAACATGAACTAAGTAAACCCTGTAACATCAAGTAAAACCATTTACCTCTCCAAGTGGTCCTATAAGGGATACAAGTTCTGCCACTCCATCCCTTGACAATTACAAGTTAAGTCAGGACTTCCCATAAACGAAGAAACAAAACTCATAACCCAGGAAGTAAGCTATAACTGAAAACACACGCACATGCATGATAAGAAATAATCAATGAACAGTATAATCATCTAAATCATATAAAGTAACATAAACAAATTATAGTATTACATTAGTAATCATATTGGTAAAACATCTAGAAACAATAAGAACAACTAATGGCACTTTGGTTTCGCAAACAAAGATCAACACATTCCGCAGAAGATAAGTTAATGTCCAATTCAGGTAGTAATTAACTAGCCTAATATTTTTTATTTTTTTTCAATTTTGGGGAAATTACAACTATTTATGTGTCTTGGGACCTTAGACATAATAAGGGGATAAAACCTAGGAATTAGCCTCTAGAAGATGCTTATATGCATCTAGAGGCAATAATGATGTGTTTAACAACCTCAACATAGCCTTCCATGGTACCATTTACCTTGAAATGGGGATATTAGTGCCATAAGAACATTTATAGCACTAAGTACAGATATTAGGAACCTTGACATGAGTGGGGGGGAAGCAATTGGTCCTTAGGAATTAAAGGAATTTGTTAACCATTTACGACCACAATTGATGTCTCCAACCACCTCACTTGACGTTGAAAGTGGATCCTTTGAATCTTAATTTGGATATGCATGCCATCATCATTCGTTGAGCACTAGGTATGCATCTCAAGGTCGTGGACATGGTCAAGGGAGGAAACTATGGCCTTAGGCCCTTACTAAATCTTCTAGGAATCTAGTTATAGGAAGGATGCCTTAAAAAATCACACATGGAATCTCATAGGTATATTTGTACTATGAATATGGATGTTAGTAGAATTAGGTGGTTTTGAGCAACATGTATGGGACGTCTAAGACATGATTGAGGGAATATGATGGTGCCTTAGGCCATAAAGGAATATTTGATTCATCCATGTTAATGAACAATTCCTTGATGCACCACACATGACTTTTTCAAGGTATGCTTGTTCTCCAAGAAAATATGTACTTTCCTTTAAGAGGTTTTGAGCATTAGATATAAGTATTAAGGCCTCAACATGGCCAAGGGAGGAAATCCAAGACTCGATCCCTAAAGAATATTTTTGGAATCTATGGTTTCGCATGTTCCTTACTCACTATCCCTCTATTCCTTACACATTTTCCCTCCCCACCTTCCTTTTTCCATCTCTATCTATATCTATGTGTGTGTGTGTGTGTGTGTGTCCCTCCCTCACTCCCCATCTCTCAAAACCTCTATCCACCTTATTTATACTTCCCTCACTATCCCTCCCTACATCAGTCTCTCTCTATTTCTCCCCCCTCCCTCTCTATCTCCCACATAATCTCTATGTGTATGTGTGTGTGTGTGTGTGTGTCCCTCCACCCTTTCTCTCTCACAACATCCCTCCCTCTCTTTATATCTATGTGTGTGCGTATGTCCGTCCCTCACTCCCCTTCTCACATAATCTCTCTCCACCTTCTCTAAATCTCCCTCACTATCCCTCCTTCCATCACTCTATCTGCATCACTCACCCCTCGCCACTCTCTCTCTATCGCCCACCCCTCCCCACCTGTGTGTGTGTGTGTCCCTCCCCATTCTCTCTATCTATATCTATGTGTGTGTGTGTCACTCCCTCACGCACCCCTCTCTCATAGCCTCTCTATACCTTCTATATACCTCCCTCACTATCCCTCCCTTCATATCACTTTCTCTATCGTTCACCCCTCCACCCTATCTCTTTGTTTCTCACCCCTCCTTTCATCTCTAACCACTAATACTATGAAACGAGAACTTTGTACTAAAAATGAGAACTCTAGCCATAAAAACGATGTTTTTTGCATAAAAAACACCAAGAACACCCTCCAAATAGAAAAGTGCTGATACCAGTATACACTTTTTTTCAGGGTAAAAAATAGAGCCATGGTCTAAACATACCATACTGTTGTTTACAAAAACTTTAAAGTCAACCCCTAAATTGGAAAAATATTTTTTTTCGTAAACGAGATAAATTACAACTTTTTTTAAACTTGCATATTAAACAAAAAAAAATATTCCATCAATAATTTCACCACTCTAACCATATAAAATCAAATAAATTATGATGTGATTCATAATGAAATCATATATTAGACCATACAAGAACAAATGATTTATATAAATATTAAAAAGCTCCTATCTAATATAACTATGATTAGAGTTGAATTTAAGCTAATAGTTCTAGAATAATTGGAGTTAAGCTAATAGTTGTATCTAATAATTGATGAAGTTAAGCTCTTAATTATTACTTTTGGAGGACGCCCATAGAATGAACATTACACTTGTCTCATTCTAGTTTAATCTTGGATGACTCCCATAGAATCAATCTAAATAATACACTTGTCTCATTCTTATCCTTAAATGAAAAAGCATAGATGGTAGTCCACCCCAAAATTCTAAGATATAAATATGGTGACTACTTTAGTAAATCTTAGTGGTAAGAAAACCCTAAAATCTTGTAGTAAGTAAAATCTTCTAAAGGTAATATGTGGAGGCTCCAAAAGTAAAGAAAATAAAAATTCTCAAGATTACTATGCCACTAAACCAGAAATTATATACATATTTACAAAAACATTATAATATTTTGTATCATTTTATTATGATTTTATATATTATTTATAAAAAAAAACAGAAAATGTAGTGTATTAGCTTGCCATATATGGTATTATTTTACGTTACATTTTGATGTAAATTTATAATTCTTTTAACTATATGTAACAAATTTTTAAAATTAATTATTTTTTAATATTTTAATTCGTGTATTAATTTATATTTTTATTTAAGTTGAAAATGTGTTTTAAGTTATTATGTTCATGTAGCTAGAAGTAAATTTTTTTTATTTCTAAAGTCATCACTATAGTTTGTAATTTTTATATTATTTTACTAACCATTTTTTTAATTGGGATTGGTTTTTATAGATGACCTTAGCCTCCTCAAATGGTGCCCAAGACATGCCCTTAGGTTGAGATCATTATGCATATAATAAATCATGACACCGACAAAGCTCATTAATTAATTAAGGCCACAAAGTAGTAACTCAAAATGAACCCTAATTCTTTGTTAGTCATGATTGTTAGAGCCTTTAACAACTTTCTCAAGGTTACTTTTATACTTACACTTATGAAGATGCTTAAACTCATGATATTAAGTTACTAGATAAGCAACAATCACAAAATACAATAAATATCTCATCATCCTTTTTATTCTCAATCACCAAAATGTTAAAACCTAAATAATACAATTTCATTCTTTTATTCTCCAACGAGACATTACTATGAAGGAGATTGATGCATTCTACAACTTTCTCCATACGATTTTGATTCAAAATTATATGCACAATTACTGCACAATTACTAACTCGTTTTAATCCTCAATGAAATGTTATAAACTCAAATGATTTTTACGAAATTTAATCCTCAACAACAATTACTAACTAGCCTTAATTCTCAATGCAATGTTATAAACTAAAACTATTTCTGAAAAATTTAATCTTTGGAATTCTTAATTTTAGTCGTTATTCTTAATTTGAATTTTTATATGTTTAGTTTCAATCTAAAAGTTTAATTGTGCAACTTGTTCATAATTGTTGTTTCCAACAAAACTGGAACAACTCATTAACATGGCAAACATAGAATAGATTATGTGAAACAATTCTCAATTTTTATTTTTCCTATGTATTAGGAATCAAATAAATTGTTGCAATTAAAGAGAAATTTGGAATTTAATAATTGATGTACATAATTTATCCAATATCCAACATGAGTGATGTGTTTTAGCATTTCTTAACCACAAAGGGAAGAGTGTCGTTTCCAGCAATGACACGATTATAAGTTAAACCAAATACTTTAAATACCAAAACAAGAATTTAAGTACAGACAATGAAATACATAGAGTCGCAACCTTACCAATCTAGTGACAGTACCCACGAATAAACCGCGGCTGTGAATGCCCACATTTATACCCACTATCATTTACAAACAAAACAACATAGTCACGATTCAAGGCACCATTGAAAGCAATGGTACTGCCACCATTCGAGACCCATCATCAAAACTAAAACGTTGAAGCTTTCATTAACCATCAAAGCCATACATTCAAGCTACCAACCCAAAAATACATTACAAAGCTGAGTTGTGACAGTCATGGACCAAAGGCGCCAAACTCAACATCATAAAACCCAATACTTTATATGCATCTCTAGATGCGGTTAAATACAAAAAAAACTTTACACTTTCGAAACCCTTAAACCAAAACATATATTCATGCACCTTTACAAACATTGAGCTCAAGGCTCCATTGAACAAACATCTAAATACAGAGGTAACAAGTTGAAACTTGGTGGTACAAGGCTTACCCATAAAGGGTATTTCATTGATAGCCTGGTAGTCACCCCGATCCACACATTGAAAGCTCTGCCACCTGCAAACAAGGAACAAAGAAATGTTAGAAGTATACCAATCCTCCAGGTAAAACAACAAGGTAATAAACGTTGCAAAACGAGGTGAAGAGTATACCTTCCCAATACGTAGATGCGAACTAGACCTCACGCAGTGACAAAAAGAAAAGAGCTGAACATAGCATAACTACCATAGAGCCAAATGAATCCTTCACCCATGATATAACAAGATTAGGGATTGATCTTGTCCCATACCGAGAATAATTTACTCTGCCACCTTATCCACCACCAACATCAAAATTTCTCCTCATGTCTGTAGTTCCAAAACCCAAATGCGACTTGGTAATGGAAATTCCTTTTGCATTGAAACCCCCCATCATTTAATTTGTTGACATTGCTAAGCCAAGATTCATGGCATATGGAATATGCCATGAATGGCCCATCATACATATACCTTATGACTTATAAACTTTAAAAACCATATGGTTAAGTTTTATGACTTAAGCATTTAGACCTTTGGGCATAAAAAAATTCCATTCATATGTTTTAAATATTTAGCATATGAACCAAGTTTAATAAGTGTCACGTACCCCAATTTCAATAACATTTTATGTTTAAGAAAACATTATATTTTACTTTTATTGTAAAGTTAATGACTATTGACCAAGTGGGGTCAAGCATGACTGTAATTAATTATGTTGAATATTTTATTAATTAATAAATAAAATATAAGATAAATAGCCTAAAAAGGTTGTTGAATGAGTGTCTGCTGACCCACGAGGAGGAATAGACTAGGGTGAGAGAAAACTTACACATGGCAGAATCCTCAACCACTTCTAGTTGTTACAGGGAACAACTTCCCTAATTTTGTGGTCATGTTTCCTAAGAAAGTGGAATGGAGCATATGGCTCGTTGATTGAAAAATTGACCAAAAATACCCAGGCATGCGTATATCTATCCATTGAATTCAGCAGGGGGCTATTCATTCTTTACCTTGTGAAATTTCTGAAGTTGAGAAAGGAGCACAAGAGATTCAATGAGGGGAAATTTAGAAGTGGATTGAGTGTTTAAGATGACATTCAAAACTAGCACAACTTGATAGCTGAGTTCTTTATTGCTGAGGACAGAAGTACTGCTATTAGGTACTTCTGTTGAGTTGCAGGGGTAATTAATCCCATTTCTTCACATAGTGCATTCATCCTAGTGGATCAGTGGACAGGTTCGGGGGTCCTAAGACAAGCATTTGAGCTATCTTAAGGAAAATGTTGGATGAAATGGGCTCCTTGGGATATTTGTATCTTCTACATATTACAAGGTTCCATGGTGTTATCTTATTTATCTTTATGCAAGAAAATTATTGGAATGAAAGTAGTCATGTTTAGTTAACTATTATTACTTAGATACTTTGCATATTCAAGTAGAATGTTTAAGTCTGCATTTTATTCAGGAAAGTTTACTTGTATATGTTTAGCAGAATAGATGAGGCTAGAATTAGAAATGATTGGTTAATGAGTAAAATTCCTTTCTGAATTTTTTCACTCATCTTATGATGACGTACTCTAGTGCGGAAGGATTGTTTAGATGTAGATAGGAATGATTATACTTGGATAAAATGGTATGAACTTCTATCGAATTGAAGATTTTACGTAGAAATGAATCACTATTCTTTTCTTTTGTTAATCTACCAGCATTATCTTCAAATAATTGTTTAAACTTTGAAAGTGTTTACTCTTATTTTCCAGCTAATTATCATAATAATTCATTTTCTAGGACTTAATCATTTATACAAAAACATCTAAAATTTTTACTTAGAATCCATCCTAATAAGTTTTTTGTCACACAGTCAATAAACTGTTTATGGTATAATACAATAACAATTACTGTAATATAATCTAATTATTTACACTTAGTAAAGATAAAAAACTATTCATTATCCTATTACTATAAAACCTAAATTATAAATATATTACTCTTTTCATAATACAATGCAGGAATTAAAAACCTATTAAACCAAATTGTAATACAATCTGTATAACTCCATTATTATTAATGGTAAAATTTTCTTTTAAAGCCTACTCTCAAATGTAAACCTTAACCATTTACAGAACCCTTTTATAAAGATAGAATATAACCATTTTAACTTAAATACCAAATCTGTCTATTAATACTAAACTGTAAGTTAATCTTTTACGAAACAGTTTGCACAAATAAGAATCGCAACAACATTTCCAAATGGGTTTACCTAGTTCATAGCCATGGAACAAATCGCAACAAAGTATTGTTATAACAAAAAATTATTTACAAATCTTAAACACACAGTGCAACCGAATTTACAAAAGGAAAACAATGGATAGAAAATATTTACACAATGGCCATAAGCTCTGCCTCTTAGAAACAAAATAAATATAAACAAAGTATTTTAATTAACCAATGGTCGCCACATTGTATTAATCATAAATCTAAAATTGCCTTAATAGTTTTGAAGCCATGAAGGAATTTCAGTGGCTAAGCAAGAGGCCGAGGAAGCTTCACAAACTTAATCACAGTATTGAATCATGATTTCAAAACTTTGAAACAATATTATATTACCCTAAACAATATTTACAAGAGCCGTAGCTCACCGGTGAAACCCTAAGGGTTTTTCACTAAATATGGCCTTATAGCCTCCACCCTTTTCTTTTCCAAATCAAACAACAATCTAAATACACGGTCGTATAAACACCATTTTACATACTACAACTACCATCAACATCACTACAGAAAAATTCACGACGAAGGGTATCCCAGGGTTGGGACCGAGGCTTACCGAGTCTATTGTGCTCACACCCTTCAGCTTCAGAGAAGCCACCTTCACTTTCGACTGTGCATTGCCAATTTTTTCACCTACATTCAAACGAACAGTATGTGCTTTGAACTGTTAGTAAATGGCTTTGAATAGATAGATAAATAAAAGAAAATAAAAATGATGAGAAGATTCGTTACGACGTACTAGTTTAGACACTAAGTTCGACGAAATGATGATGGCAAAGAACCAAAGCTTCAAACGTGCTAACGCCATGACAACAAATGTAATTACTGTTTAACCGTTGCGATAGAAGAAATGGAGATGGCGAAGCACCAGGGTTCGAGTCTGCTAACTCCACAGGCATCCAAGAGTTAAAAATCATTGTAGAGACCCGAGGAGGCCAAGGGTCTGTCGGCCCACTCTCCCTTACCAAAAATAACAACAAATGAATCCGAGTGGGTTTTAGGGAAAATGTTTAATGTAAGTGCATAGGGTTTAATGAAAAAACCATTAATCTAATGAGCAACCACCATGTGGATTCCACTAACCTCGAAATTCTTTGTATGTTGATATAGTTTAACCTGCTGATAACCCTGCGACATATGGTAGTTGTAAACTATTATATTTTTTAAAACAAATAATAATAATAATAAACAATTTATATATGCATTGTGAATTTTTAACTAGGTTATAGTATTAATTTTATGCTTTGTTATATGCCTAGGCTAGTGTTGTTATATTGGTAGTTAGTTTTTAAAGCTCCCAATATAATATTGTTAATTATTAATTAGATAAGTGCTAGGATTAACATGGATAAAATCCATAGTTATAAATCAACTAGAAGGTATTAAGGATGCTAGTACCCAAAACAACTAAAAGCATGTTTTATAATTACATACCATCCTTTATATAATTTATTTGTTCAAAACAAATGATCATGCTTTCAACTCCAATTTGTTACCTATCTAGATTATTTTTTTTGCAAATGACCTAGGAACTCTTACATTTCGATAATCTAGACAGTAAATAGAGTTTAAGGATTGTCTTCCTAACTTACTTGTTTAGTCTTCCGAGCCTTGAATTCATACATCATAAATCGGGAAGTAAGTTTTTACCTTTGAATTTTGTACAAGCATCGGATCTACGTTAGCTTTGAGAAAGCTAAGTAAGCCTCGAGCTAACCTCAAGGCCCCTTCAGTAAGAAAATAAATAACCATAAGTATCAAGTGACATTCTTACCAACAAACCAATGATCTAAATTCAATAATTTGAAACTCTTTATCTTTTGAAAAACATTATTTTCAAGACTGATAATTAATATAGATTGAATACAGTTAGTAGCATGTGACTTACAAGTAAGTAAGTAAAATTCTGTAGCCTTTTAGTTACTGTTAACAAGAGAGAATTAACTCCCAATTTTCTCTTAATATCTTGTCTTGTAATCTATAAGTTAAACTAGAGTAAAGTTAATTATTAAAATAGCATCCTGACAATGATTTAGCATTTAATATCACATAGAAAAATTTTAAACTTTTGTGAATTTTAGGAGATGCTACATATGGTATCAGAGCACACATTCAGACACTAGGCCTGAAGTGGCTCAACACACGTAAACAAAAAAGTAAATACAAGGTATGAATATTGATTTATGATTTTAAATGTATTGCAAAAAATATTTCTGAATTAGTTTGTAGGTATGGAAGGACTTGAAGTGTATGCTAAAGAGAGGTCCCCGTTAAATGAACAAAATAATTATGGAAAAGAACGTGCTAAAGAAGATATAAATAATAACTCATCTAGATTACTTCAAAGAGTTAAGGATTTAAAATCTGAAATGGAGACTATTAAAAAAGAAAATGAGAGAATCCTAAGAGCTCAGAAGGAGTTGAATCAAATACTATTGGAAAAGTTTTATAATGAAAAAAATGATAAACATATAGAATCTGACACTATGTCCTATTAACATAAGAGTAAAAGGTCAAAATACTGTAAAATTGAAATCATCTCTTCTTCTGAGATTAACGATAATTCACACAGAAAGAAACACCAGAATTCTAGTGATAGTAGGGAGAGTAATTATCACTCTAGAAAGAATAAATACAAGCTTTATAAAGAGATTTATGGGGAGTTCAAAAATATTAAACCACCAATTTTTAATGGCGAAACAAAAAAAGGAGAGGAATCCGAAGCATCGCTGTCCGGAATGAAAAATTACTTTCATATATATAATTATTCAAATCAGTTAAAAGCAAGGATGACAATATATAACTTAACAGGAAAAGCCGACCTCTGATGGAAGGACATAAAGCAAGTTAAGGGCATAAAAGAGAAGAATATAAACTAGAGCACTTTTAAGAAGTAATTTAAAAATTTATTTCTACTGGATCAATATTACGAGGAACGAGCTAAAGAATTTTATGATCTAAGGTTGGGAACCATGAGTATGAAAGCGTTAAATAGTAAAATTTTAACCTTACTGTGATATGTGCCTTATAGTATTGATGAAAAACCCAAGGTAGAACGGTTTCTGAGATGTTTACCTTTTCATATTAAGGACATAATTGAATATGATAATCCCAAAACCCTTGAAGAGGCCATGCAAAAAGAATATTTCTGCTATGACCAGAACCGGGAAAGGGAGAACATGCCAAAATGGAAAACAAAAGGCCTAATAATAATTTTGAATCAAGGAAGAAAAATTTCATACCTAATCGGAATTTTGGGGATGATAACTCACACAATCTTCCTAATAGAAAATTTCAAGGAAGTAATTCAAAAGGTAACCCATGGAAAATCCCTACTATCACAAGAAAAAAAGAATTTACAAATAATCAAAGTAATTATGTTAAAAATAACAAACGTAAGGAACCAATAAAATGTTGGGAATGTCAGGGACCTCAGTATGCATTAGTCAGTCCTAACAGGAAGAAGATAGTGGAGTATGGATTGGTTTATGAGCATAGGGGGAGTGTACAGCTAACATGTTTCACAGATGCTGACTGGGCAGGATGTGTAGAGGACCAGAAGAGTACTTCAGGTTGTTCTTTCAGCATTAGATTAGGGGTTGTCTCTTGGTTAAACAAGTAGTAGAATTCAGTTGCATTGAGCTCAGCAGAGGTTGATTACATGGCATCTAGCATGGATGCTTGTGAGGGTATGTGGCTGAGGAAGTTACTTGTAGGGTTATTCGAGTGTGAGATAGAGGCTATAGTAGTTCACCGTGACAATTAGAGTGGCATCAGGATATCTGAGAATCCATTGTTCCATGACCGGAGAAAACACATAGACATCATATACCATTTCTTGAGAGATTGTGTTCGGAGAGGATCCGTTCGGTTGGAGTACATACAGACAGATGAGCAGGTGGCAGACATTTTCACCAAGGTTGCAGATAGAGTTTTGTGAATTTTAGGGATATTTGGGGTTGCTACTGAATCCCTTCGTCATTGAGAGGGAGTGTTAAACTAGTAGCAACAAGGGAGGTCTTATTGCATGCATGTGTTCTTGCATGCAGAAGACTTAAGTTAGGAAACCGGTTGTATTTAATTTACTTTTCCTAATTTTACTTTGGAAAATAAATTAAAGTGATCTAAATTAACTTTAGTGAACCACTACTTAAATTGAAATTGAAATTAGGTTTTTTTCTTTACCACTAGTTAAAGTGAAAGTGAAATTAGGGTTTTCACTTTACCTAAAGTTATAAAAGAGAGATCAATTGGTGGAGAGAATAAAAACACTTGTATTCTGACAGAGACAAGATATAGACAAGGAGAGAAAGTCAGATGGAGGATTTAGCTCAGAAGACAGAGGAGCGAGCAACATGATCATAGAGCTTTGTATAGCTAGGTCGTACACTCACACATGAGGATGTTGAGGTTTAGCTGGGATTTTCCCAGTGATTCTATCGGGTACTGCATTCGCCAGGTTTGGGTGAATTTCTAGTGATTATATAAGTTCCATATTTTCTCATAATAAAATCTATATCTGACTACTGCACCGGTTTTCACATCTTGGGTTTTTCTGGCGGTTTCCATACCCAAAATAATAGTGTCAATATTGTGATGTGATGTTATGATTTATTTCTCAGTTTATATTCTGGTGTGTACTGTAAAAGATATTCATGTGTGGTTATCAGTTGATATTTTTCATGCACTGTTTAGCCCTAGTTGAATATTAAAGGAAAATTTACATGGTATCAGAACTCTGGTGAGCTAAAGATGAGAGATTTGTAGTAGCAGTGATAGATTAGGGGCAGATCTATAAGAAGACACAAACCTAGACATCCATATCTAGGGTTTGATAGGTGCACTTCACTATGGCTGTGTAGTTGAGAGTTGAGGATAGACTCCAGGTTGTTCAGAACTTTCCTACATGGAAAGAAAGGATCACAAGGATCCTAGACGTTAGTAATGCAGAGGAGCACATTGACTCCATGAAGGTTGCACCCACAAATCCGACAGATTTAACAGCATGGAAGAAGATTGATTCTAGAGCCATGCTGATTATCGTGGATGGAGTGACTGGACATAAGATATTCTTCTGAGACTTGTATGAGGGTGGAATAGGGATCCACGTTGAGATGGGTGATGATGCATTGTATCAGGCGCATGGAGTTGGAACTGTTTCATTTGAGAGGGAGTATGGAAAACCCCTCAATTTTGATGATGTGTTATATGTTCCAGGACTGACCAAGAACCTTATATCAGTCTCCACTCTGGAGGGCAAGGGATATCAGGTGAAGTTCCATGACCATAGAGTGTATATCAAGCCCAAGGGGTCAGATAGGAGCTTGGATCGGGTGATTGGAAGAAGGAGCGGTAAAGTGTACATATTACACTTTGAGCCTGCAAAGACTCTAGTCACCAGTAGCTGCATCAGTCAGGGTGAGTTGTGGCATAGGAGTATGGAACACTTACAGCATGGAGAACTGAAGCATTTGAGATAGGAATTCTTTGCATTTCTTCATGTACACGAGGAAAATCATAACCACTGCAAGGGTTGTGCTTTGGGTAAGAACATTAGGAAGCCTTTCCCACAGAGTCAGCACAAGTCTAAGGAGCTCTTGGACTTGGTGCATTCAGATGTATGTGGACCTATGAGTGTCCATTCATTCATTGGTTACAGTTACTATGTAACCTTCATTAATGACTATTCTAGGAAAACCTATATCTATTTCTTGAAGGCCGATTCAAAGGTCTTTGAGAGGTTTCGAGAGTTCAAGACACTTGTGGTAAACCAAACAGGAAGGAAGATTCGAGTGTTGAGGACAGACGATGGGGGTGAGTACACTTCCAATGAGCTCATGGAGTATTGTTTGGTAGAGGGGATCAAGAAGGAGCACACTGTGCCCCATACCCCACAACAGAATAGAGTTGCAGAGTGGAAGAACAGGACTATGGTTGGAGCAGCCAAGGCCATGCTATTTGATCATGGATTACCACTATTCCTCTGGGATGAGGCATACAAGACTAAAATATACATTCAGAATAGGTGTCTCCACACGTCCTTAGGGAGTAAGACATCAAAGGAGGTCTTCATAGGCACTAGGAAAAATGTGAGTCACATTTGCATATTCGGCAGTGTCTGCTATTGTCATGTTCATGCTAACAATAGGAAGAAGCTGGACCCTTTTGGATAGAAGGGGTTACTTGTTGGTTACAACGAGATTTTGAAGGCATATGGAGTTTATGTTCCTACTCACAGGAGGATCATTATGATCAGGGATGTCCAGTTCGATGAGGACAGGGCCTTGCAGAGATCTCTGGACTTACCAGCAAATCAGCAGCCAACATAGGAGTCGAGAGTCAAGTTGGAGGAGCCAGATGTACAGGTATAGTTATAGACACAGAGCATAGGTTCTAGTGTTCAGAGTGAGTCAAGTGGATAGGATCCTTCATTCATTGACTTGAAGGATGAGCTGCAACATGAGATGGATATCCAACAACCGCAACAGGTTAACACTAGGTCAAGGCCTAAGTGGTTTAGATCCACAGTGCAGGATTCTAGGAAGGTAGATCCTCCACAGACATATTTTAGATGGAGTGTATGACTAGAGAGGATTAGTTATATGGCACTAATGATAGATTTGATCAACTCTGAACCTTCCAACTTCAGGGAGGCTACAAAACATGATGTGTGGGAGGAATCTATGGTTGAGGAGTATGACTCCATTATGAAAAACCAAGTATGGGAGGTTGTGAAGAGGCCATAAGGGAAAAAGGTGATGGGATCTAGATGGATCTACAAGGTGAAGCTGTTAGAATAATCAACCCATAGTTACCTACCTTAGACATTAATTTAATTTTTTGTCTTATTACCTAGTTTCCTAGATTCCATTCTATGCTAGTTGCCTTCTACATGTCCTATAAGTCAAAACATGCTAAAAATGAGTCATGGAGAACTTGGGAAACATCCTAGAAACCCAATTTAGCATGTCTTCTTTATTCCAAATCCTCTAAAGAACATATTTGCTTTTTCTGAAAAGTTGCCTTGTTTTATTCTGATTTAAGGCAAAAGGAAAAGCTAGACTAGGTGTAGTTGACTTGTTTTTTTTCCCACATAATTCTCCCTCCTTTTCTCCAAATAAAATCATGTATGATTTGTCTTTACATCCCTCTTTAGCTTCCCACTTGACTTGGAAAATTCATGAGCATCTTCATAGATTTGGAAACTACTTTATGCACCTATGGTGGATTTGACTAGTTTTGGTAAGCCTGCTTTTTTACCATTTCGAATGGCATATTTATGCATTCGAATATCTCATGTAATTATATATTACAACAGCCTAGTACTTCACAAGGTTGGATATTGTACACTTATTCAATACAGATTAGTGTTATGCTCCAATTTCAGTCTCCTTTGGTCTTAATTTTGCATGTTTGATTAGCAATTTTGTGAGTGTAATTGTTCTATCTCTTGGGTTCAATTTCCACATGGTATCAGAGCCTTTGTAGCTCAATTTATCTCCTTCCAAATTGTTATTGCAGGTTTGACATCTAGACTGGGAGCACATTCTGCTGACTGAAGGGCACAGTTTCTGAGCTATGAACCAATCTCGAAAGATCATCTTGACTCCATTCAATTTATTTGAGTGGAAAGTTGAGATGGAGAAATTGTTGAGAGAGAAAGGTCTCTACAGGATGACTATGGAAACTAATAAAGAGCCCAATGTAGCTGNCAGGAGGGATGAGGCCTATGGTATTTTGTGTCTAAGCATTTCAAGAGACCTCCTCTTCCATCTTGATGGATTGACATCACCTAATGAAGTGTGGGAGAAGCTAGAAGATATTTTTAGAAAGATAGATGAGATGAGAGGACATCAAATCAAGAATGCATTGATCACCTTAATTCCCAGTAGCCTCAAATCATTGCAACTCTACTTTTCCAAGTTTAAGGCCCTTGTTTTGTAGTTGAAACCATGTGGGATCGAAAAGAAGGAAGATAAACTAGTTTTGGCCATTCTCTCTAAGCTTGGTCCTAACTATTTAGTGTTTGTTTCAACCTTCCATGCCACCAAGTTGACAACTCGAGCTTGGAAGATGCCTAAGCTTGTAGATTTCATGGAATCCCTCACACAGGAGGAAGACAAGTTGGTGATGATGGGCACTATCAAACCTTCCAAAGACCAATATTTGGTTGCTAGAGATTCAAGGGTGGGATCAAAAAGCAAGAAAAAATTTATAAACCACCTGAGCAAAAGAGCGACAAGTCTAAGTCTCAAGAGGAGACCCAAGGTTCCAAGAATAATTCCCAGAAGAAGAAGAACAAAGGAGAAATGAGCAAGTGCACATACTGTAGTAAGGGTTATCATCATGAGAGCTCTTGTATGAAGAAGAAAATTGACATGTTGACCCAAATCCTAGAGAAGAATAACATCACCCTTCCTAATTGCTCAAAGAAGAGTGAAGGAGGATCAAATTCAGAAGACAGAGAGAGAGAGTACATGCACTGGTTGCTGGACCATCAAGCTCACCTAGATTCATCATAGATTCTGGAGCTTCTAAACACATGGTTTTGACAAAAGAGCCATTCTCCTCTATTGACATGTTGAAAGGGCCACCAAAAGTTTTGGGCGATGACTCTCTCACTGACAGTATGGGGAAGGGTCAAATTGATCTTGACCATGGTAGTTTCAATAATGTGTTGTATGTTCCAGGTATTGCCTCTAATCTCTTGTCATTGTATCAGATGAATCATACTGGGTCTCCAAAGAAGGTCATATTCTCCCCTGATGATGTTGAAATCACTGAGATTTCGAATGGTAAAATCATAGAAAAAGGTGTTGTTGATCACACTTCGAAGGTATACAAGTTTTCCCATTTTCTACCCTACTCAAACCCCTCTACTCTTCTAATTCATGCTAATGAGGAAATCAAGATTTGGCATGAAATATTTGGCCATATTAACTACAAGTATCTTTTTGATCTGAGTGAAAAATATATGGGCATAGGGTTACCAAAGATCAAGTTTTCTAAGGGAGTATGTCAAGGTTGTATCCTAAGAAAACACCCAGAGCACAAGTATGAGAAAGCTAGTCATGAGAGAACCTCTACACCTCTTGAGCTGATCCACAGTGAAATTGCTGGTCCATTTCCTCATATGTCCATGAGTCAAGCCAAATATGCACTAACCTTCATAGATGAATTTTCCAGGTATTGTTGGGTTCACTTCCTAAAGCACAAGTCTGAATTTTTTGACCTCTTCAAAGTCTTTAGAGCCTTGGTTGAAAACTAGTATGGGAGGAAACTCAAGATCCTCAGATCTGACAATGGTGGTGAGTATGTCAAGTCTAAGTTCATTCAATATTGTAAATATGTAGGTATTCAAATGCAGCATTTGATCCCTTACACACCAGAGCAAAATGGTGTTGCTGAGAGAAAGAACATGTCACTGAAGGAGATAGAAACCTCCATGATGGAAGCTAAGACTTTGCCACCAAATTTTTGGGTTAAGGCTATAAACTGTGCATCCTTCATCCAAAATAGGGTGCCTCATAAGTAGCTTGATGGTATGACTCCTTTCCAAGCTTGGAGTGGGCACAAGCCAGATGTGAACCATTTCAAGATTTTTGGCTCAAAGGACTGGGCTAGAATTCCAACTGAAAAGAGGAAGGATTTGCAACCCCAAAGCCAAGAGTGCCTATTTCTTGGGTATTCTGAAGATTCAAAATGGTACAAGCGATCAACTTGAGCACTAACAAATCTTTCATTGAAATAAGTGTTCAGTTCCAAGAAGATCCTTTAGTAGCAGTTGAAGTTGGAGAGTCTTCTTCACCACCAGAACCATTGATTGTAAGTGGAGAGACTAATGAGTTTCCAGATTCTGATATGTCTGATAATGATGATTTTATTGCAGATCCTAACAGTCCTACAAGACCAAAATGGGTAGCAAAGACCATTTATGCAACTAGGGAACTAGCTGGAAATCCTAATGACACCAGGAGGACAAGTTATATATGCATTGTGAAGTTTTAACTAGGTTATAGTATTAATTTTATGCTTTGGTTATATTCCTAGGCCAGTGTTGTTATATTGGTAGTTGGTTTTTAAAGCTAGCAATATAATATTGTTAATTGTTTATGCTTAGGTAAGTGCTAGGATTAACATGGATAAAGTCCATAGTTATAAATCAATTGGAAGGTATTAAGGATGCTAGTACCAAAAACAACTAAAAACATGTTTTATAATTACATTCCATCCTTTATATAATTTATTTGTTCAAAACAAATGATCATGCTTTCAACTCCAATTTGTTACCTAGGTAGATTAATTTTTTTGCAAATGACCTCGGAACTCTTACATTTCGATATTCTAGACACTAAATAGAGTTTAAGGATTGTCTTCCTAACTTACTCGTTTAGTTTTCTGATCCTTGAATACATACATCATAATCCTAGAAGTATGTTTTTACCTATGTATTTTGTACAAGCATCGGATCTGCGTTAGCTTTGAGAAATCTAAGTAAGCCTCGGGCTAACCTCAATCGCCCTTCAGTAAGAAAAGAAATAACCATCAGAATCAAACACATTCTTACCAACAAACCAATGATATGAATTAAATAATTTGAAACTCTTTAACTTTTGAAAAACATTATTTTCAAGACGAATAATCAATATAGATTGAATACGGTTAGTAGCATGTGACTTACAATTTAGTAAGTAAAAATTTGTAGCCTTTTAGTTACAGTTAATAAAAGAGAATTAACTCCCAAGTTTCTCTCAATATATTGTCTTGTAATCTATCGGTTAAACTAGACTAAAGATAATTATTAAACTAGCATCTTGACTATGATTTAGCATTTAATATCACGTAGAAAATTTTTAATTTTTTGTGAATTTTAGGAGATGTTACATTAAGTATCCAACCACAATAATAATGTTAACCAGTTAGACGTAGGTCTAAATAAACCTAGCCATGCATAAAGGATAACGCTAATAGTAGCGGTAAGATTTGATAGGTTAGGACTTTGGTGCTGTTCTCTTGAAAAAGTAATAATGTAGTATGGCATAGGTAGCATGCCAAGTTTAAGCAGTCATAGCAAGCTTCGTTATCTTACAGACCTGCACAAAATGAAGAGGAGTTGCATTAGTTCAACGTGAACTAAGTAAACCCTGTAACGTCAAGTAAAACCATTTACCTCTCCAAGTGGTCCTATAATGGATACAAGTTCTGCCACTCCACCCCTTGACAATTACAAGTTAAGTCAGGACTTCCCATAAACAAAGAAACAAAACTCATAACCCAGGAAGTAAGCTATAACTGAAAACACACGCACATGCATGATAAGAAATAATCAATGAACATTATAATCATCTAAATCATATAAAGTAACATAAAAAAATTATAGTATTACATTAGTAATCACATCGGTAAAACATCTAGAAACAATAAGAACAACTTACGACACTTTGGTTTCACAAACAAAGATCAACACATTCCGCAGAAGATAAGTTAATGTCCAATTCAGGTAGTAATTAACTAGCCTAATATTTTTATTTTTTTTTCAAATTTTGGGGAAATTACAACTATTTATGTATCTTGGGACCTTAGACATAATAAGGGGAGGAAACCTAGGACTTAACCTCTAGAATATGCTTATATGCATCTAGAGGCAATAATGATGTGTTTAACAACCTCAACATAGCCTTCCATGGTATCATTTACCTTGAAATGGGGATATTAGTGCCATAAGAACATTTATAGCACTAAGTACAGATATTAGGAACCTTGACATGAGTGGGGGGGAAGCAATTGGTCCTTAGGAATTTAAGGAAGTTGCTAACCATTTACAACCACAATTGATGTCTCCAACCACCTCACTTGACGTTGAAAGTGGATCCTTTGAATCTTAATTTGGATATGCATGCCATCATCATTCGTTGAGCACTAGGTATGCATCTCAAGGTCATGGACATGGTCAAGAGAGGAAACTATGGCCTTAGGCCCTAACTAAATCTTCTAGGAATCCAGTTATAGGAAGGATGCCTTAAAAAATCACACATGGAATCTCATAGGTTTGTTTGGAATATGAATATGGATGTTAATAGAATTAGGTGGTTTTGAGCAACATGTATGGGACCTCTGAGACATGATTGAGGGAATATGATGGTGCCTTAGGCCATAAAGGAATATTTGAGTCACGCATGTTAATGAACAATTCCTTGATGCACCACACATGACTTTTTCAAGGTATGATTGGTCTCCAAGAAAATATGTACTTGCCTTTAAGAGGTTTTGAGCATTAGATATGGGTATTAAGGCCTCAACATGGCCAAGGGAGGAAATCCAAGACTCGATCCCTAAAGAATATTTTTGGAATCTATGGTTTCGCATGTTCCTTACTCACTATCCCTCTATTCCTTACACATTGTCCCTCCCCACCTTCATTTTTCCATCTCTATCTATATCTATGTGTGTGTGTGTGTGTGTGTGTGTGTGTGTGTGTGTGTCTTCCTCCCCTCTCTCTCTCTCACAACCTCCCTCTCTCTCTCTATCTCTCTCTCTATGCATGTGTGTGTGTCCCTCCCTCACTCCCCATCTATCAGAACCTCTATCCACCTTATTTATACCTCCCTCACTATCCCTCCCTACACCAGTCTCTCTCTATTGCTCCCCCCTCCCTCGATGTTTCTCACACCTCCCTCTCTATCTCCCACACAATCTGTGTGTGTGTGTGTGTCCCTCCACCCTTTCTCTCTCACAACATCCCTCTCTCTCTTTATATCTATGTGTGTGTGTATGTCCATCCCTCACTCCCCTTCTCACATAATCTCTCTCCACCTTCTCTAAATATCCCTCACTATCCCTCCCTCCATCACTCTCACTGCATCGCTCACCCCTCGCCACTCTCTCTCTATCACCCACCCCTCCCCACCTGTGTGTGTGTGTCACTCCCTCACCCGCCCCTCTCTCATATCCTCTCTCCACCTTCTATATACCTCCCTCACTATCCCTCCCTTCATATCACTTTCTATATCGTTCACCCCTCCGCCCTCTCTCTTTGTTTCTCACCCCTCCTTTCATCTCTAACCACTAATACTATGAAAGGAGAACTTTGTACTAAAAATGAGAACACTAGCCATAAAAACGATGTTTTTTAAATAAAAAAACACCAAGAACACCCTCCAAATAGAAAAGTGCTGATACCGGTATACACTTTTATTTGGGGTAAAAAATAGAGCTATGGCCTAAACATACCATACTGTTGTTTACAAAAACTTTAAAGTCAACCCCTAAATTGGAAAAATATTTTTTTTCGTCAAAGAGATAAATTACAACTTTTTTTAAACTTGCATATTAAATAAAAAAATATTCCATCAATAATTTCACCACTCTAACCATATAAAATCAAATAAATTATGATGTGATTCATAATGAAATCATATATTAGACCATACAAGAACAAATGATTTATATAAATATTAAAAAACACCTACGGTTTAAATTACAAACATCATACTAATAAAAAACATCTAAAATGTTCCATGCGAAATTATTCAAATTCATCCATGGATTCTGACACTCCATCTGAATCTATATTTTTTGCAGAGGAAGGACTGGATATAATAGAAAATTTATAATAAAAAAAACCTAATCCCCTAAACCCCCCACACCATTACATTAAGCTCATAATTAAGCTCAATCCATTTGCAACAAAATCATTTCTAATTCACAATATGAAAACTTAGAGTATGCCTTATTTACAATTTTACTATTTATGAATGTTTATGGATTTTTTCAACTCATATAAGTTGCACAAACTTAAATATTATTACAATATTAAATGTTGTTAAACTTTAATACACTCTACACATTCCTTTGATTCCTCCTAATCATGATGTTTTGCAACTGTATCCCATTCTTCATAAGAAGTTAGATGAGACATATAATCACACTACAAAAATTGTATTTGGTACAATTATAGTCGTCTCTCTCTACTTCATTTTTTTATCCAAAAAAACATCCCATATAAGTCTTAGGGAATCGAGTTCTTGTTTCTTTCCTATAAAGTTATATTATTTTATAATGTCCCCAACCATTCAACTACCTGCTTCATTTGACTTCTATATTTGAAGAATTCTTATAGTAAATGGTATCCAAATAAAACTATTAATTGAAAATTTCTTTGTGGTTTGAAGGTGAGTTGATCATAAGGAATCCACTGCAAGAATTGAATCCAACCAAGGCTACTAATGATCATGAGAGAAAAACATGGCTAGCTTTAGGTATCAAGTCCAAAAAGAATGGGGGGGGAGAAAGGTCATCTCTCTTTAGCACAATATATTTACCTATGTAATGTTATAGTTTGTTTTTTGGTGTCTCAAATTGTAGCATAAAAAAATACTTATTATTTTATGTGTTATAGGAAAAAGGATGCTCAAGAAAATTTAGCAGATGACACTAGAATATATAATTACAAAATATATATAATATATAAAATTACAAAATATAAAAATTATATTTATAATATTTGATATTAAATATAATATATTTATTGTTGGAAATATTAATTACAAACACATCTTCATCATGTCTCAGTTCAATGAGTCAAATCTTAGTCTCTGTACATGTAGAAGAAGAGGAATGAAAAACATAGACAAAGGATCAAGAGTGCTGAGTGGAGAGATAGAAAAATTTAGAAGGAAAGGAGAAGAAGAAATACTTTGACAAGAGCTCAAGCTCGTGCTTTGGAATGTGTTGAGATCCCAAGCTTTGTAAAAGATGAAACATTGAAGTATATTTCCATGTATGTAAGTGCCACCATAGTTCTTTTGTTATGTCATGATAATATATAAATCCATAGTTTATGGTTGAATGCATGTCTTATTTATTCGGCACACCATCTTTTGAATTAATTGTGTGAATGTTGTTTACAAATTTACCATTTGTGAAGGACACAAAGAATCAAAAAATATTTTAGTGTGTAAAAGTTTGAGTTTTAACTGTAGAGTGCTCTACACAAGTCTTTCTTAAAGTGGGTATCTCTCGAGGTAAAAGTATGTAAATTTAAAAGTCTCTAAAAGGTTTGTCAACTAAAAGTGAAAGATAAATCTTGTCAAGGTGAACCCCTAAGGACACATTATATATTATTATATACTATAGTCTCTTTCCTATTTATCTTCCACCGTGTGTATGTACCACTTAATCATTTGTAACATTCTCTTGGGTCACCCCACACTTCTCGCGCTCGCATGGACATCGTCTTTAACAACATATTATTGAACCATCTGAAGACTCATATCAACTAACACCAACCATATTATTAAGATTAATATGTTTGAAACATGCCTAGAGGTATATATTTGACATATTGATAATGTTCTTTTTACTAAAGAATGTGTCAATTACTTGTATCTAATAGTTAATCTAATATAAAAACCTCTTAATTTATGGTTGTTAAGCTCATAGTTGAAATTAGGCTCATAGTTGTTTCATCATTGGAGTTAAGCTAATATAGTTGTATCTAATAGTTAATATAAATCTTAGACTAAGCCTTATCCACATTAACTCGACTCTCAACTGTCAGATGGAGTTCAATTGTCACATAAGATGCACATTACCTAAGTTATTGTTCTTGGTGAATGGTTTCATTGCAATCAAGGTCAACTTCTCATTCTAAGAGATGGAGTTTATCTAAATTTTATTTAATAGTTGTATCACTATTGGAATAATCTAATAGTTATCCAATATAACCACAATTAGAGTTGAATTCAAGCTAATAGTTGTAGAATCATCGGAGTTAATCTAATATTTATCCAATATAACCGTGATTAAAGTTGAAGTTAAACTAATAATTGTAAAATCATTGGAGTTAAGATAATAGTTGTATCTAATAGTTAATTTAAAAGTTAATATATTGACAAATGCAAATCAACTAAAATCATGATTGGAGTTGAATTTAAGCTAATAGTTGTATCAGTGTGGTATCATCAATGTAAGCTAATAATTGAATAGTTGTATCTAATAATCGAATGGTTGAAGCTGAAGTTTACTTTTTCCAACTATCAAGAATTGTACTTATCACATGCTATTGTTTATTTTTTTGAAATTGTTAATTATGAGTTAGACTAACCTCCTTTAAAAAGAATCGAAAACCTAATTATATCTATATGGAAAACCTAAACATGTAATGCGAAGTGTATATTAGCTTAACTAGATGCCCAACTACTAGATGTAGGAATTTATTAGGATTTTGGAAGAGTTTATTAGGAGTTCGACTCTTACATCACTGCACACTAGCTAGACTCCTAGATGCCAAATGCACTTGGACTAAGCCTTACGTGATTAGAGTTGAAGTAAAACTAATAGTTGTAGAATCATTGGAGTTAAAGCTAATAGTTGTAGCTAATAGTTGAGTTAATAGTTATCTAATATAACTATGATTAGAGTTGAAGTTAAGCTAATAGTTCTAGAATAATTGGAGTTAAGCTAATAGTTGTATCTAATAATTGATGAACTTAAGCTCGTAGTTGTATTTAATAATCTAATAGTCGAAGATTAATTTTAATTTTTACAACTATTACTAAGTGTACTTATCACATGTTAATTAATCTATTTTTTATTTTTTTGAAATTATTAATTATTAATTTTGGAGGACGCCCATAGAATGAACATTACACTTGTCTCATTCTAGTTTAATCTTGGATGACTCCCATAGAATCAATCTAAACAGTACACTTGTGTTATTCTCATCCTTAAATGAAAAAGCATAGATGGTAGTCCACCCCAAAATTCTCAGATATAACTATGGTGACTGCTTTAGTAAATCTTAGTGGTAATAAAACCCTAAAATCTTGTAGTAAGTAAAATCTTCTAAAGGTAATATGTGGAGGCTCCAAAAGTAAAGAAAAGAAAAATTCTCAAGATTACTATGCCACTAAACCAGAAATTATATACATATTTACAAAAACATTATAATATTTTGTATCATTTTATTATGATTTTATATATTATTAAAAAAAACATAAAATGTAGTGTATTAGCTTGCCATATATGGTATTATTTTAAGTTACATTTTGATTTAAATTTATATATTTTTTAATTATATGTAACAAATTTTTAAAATTAATTATGTTTTAATATTTTAATTCGTGTATTAATTTATGTTTTTATTTAAGTTGAAAATGTGTTTTAAGTTATTATATTCATGTAGCTAGAAGTAAATTTTTTGTATTTCTAAAGTCATCACTATAGTTTGTAATTTTTATATTATTTTATTAACCATTTTTTTTATTGGGATTGGTTTTTATAGATGCCCTTAGCCTCCTCAAATGGTGTCCAAGACATGCCCTCAGGTTGAGATCATTAAGCATATATTAAAATCATGACACTGACAAAGCTCATTAATTAATTAAGGCCACAAAGTAGTAACTCAAAATGAACCCTAATTCTTTGTTAGTCATGATTGTTAAAGCCTTTAACAACTTTCTCAAGGTTACTTTTATACTTACACTTATGAAGATGCTTAAACTCATGATATTAAGTTACTAGATAAATAACACTCACAAAATACAATAAATATCTCATCATCCTTTTTATTCTCAATCACCAAAATGTTAAAACCTAAATAATACAATTTCATTCTTTTATTCTCTAACGAGACATTACTATGAAGGAGATTGATGCATTCTACAACTTTCTCCATAAGATTTTGATTCAAAATTATATCTACAATTATTGCACAATTACTAACTCGTTTTAATCCTCAATGAAATATTATAAACTCAAATGATTTTTACGAAATTTAATCATCAACAACAATTACTAACTAGCCTTAATTTTCAATGCAATTTTATAAACTAAAACTATTTCTGAAATTTTTTATCTTTGGAATTCTTAATTTTAGTTGTTATTCCTAATTTGAATTGTTATATGTTTAGTTTCAATTTAAAATTTTAATTGTGCAAGTTGTTCATAATTGTTGTTTCCAACAAAACTGGAAGGACTCATTAACATGGCAAGCATAGAATAGAATATGTGAAACAATTCTCAATTTTTATTTTTCCTATGTATTAGGAATCAAATAAATTGTTGCAATTAAAGAGAAATTTGGAATTTATCCAATATCACACAATAGTGATGTGTTTTAGCATTTCTTAACCACAAAAGAAAGAATGTCCAAAACATATGTGCTATTTCAGCTTTACAAGTTTTTACATATTGAATATTCAATATAAGTCTTTGTTATTTTGAATGGAAATATAAAATATGCATAAAAATTATATATATATTTCATATTTATATTTTATATGATTTGGATTAATTGTTTTATAAAAGTTAAATACCTAATAAAATAAGGATTATATGTGTACATATGTATACATTTAAAGTAAAGTGAATTGTAATATTAATTAATTATTAATAAATTTTATAAATAAAAATAATCATTAAAAATATAAAATGGGTAATTGATGAGAAGGAAAAAAATGTTTTTTTTTTCATATTCATAAAGTATATGAGTTTTCGATCTTTAATATAAGGTATGCATTTTCTCATGTTTAATATAATGTATGCATATAAAGGATTTATAAAGTCCATAATTTTATTTCCCATCCTTTTCTCTCTTCTGTTCATACAACGAATGCACCTTTTTCTGACTTTGGTTTTAGAAAGTAATTCAACGCGCAATGAGCAGGTGAACAGATTATGTGGCGTCTAGGATGCGCTAGTCGCCTTAAAACTTACTAAGCAGGAGATTACAACACGTTTCAGATCTGGCGCTATTGGCTGGTAGTCTGAAAGGTACTACTGTCTCTTTCAGTTATATTTTTTTCTAACTAATAGAAGGATCCTACTTTTTACAAAATATAATAATTTATCTCCTTATCAATATGCTTATTATATATATTTTGGTCTCCCAAATAATTATAATAATATAACTTTTATTTTAAAAATTTTGAAATTTAATAATAATAAAAATAAAAATTATTTCTTATATTACAAGCAAATATTTAGAACATGAATCCATGTTTCTACTTTAATACAAATACAATTAGCTTCCTAAAATATCACTCTCTCTTGAACAATAATATCAAGGGTGAACCTTAGATTCAAGTTAGGTGGGATGATAACACTCCATTCCACAACTACCGTAGATACACCCGAAACATTGCTTTTACCTTAAAACTTTAAAATTTATATATTATTGTTGAACAAAGTGATGCTTAGATGATTCCTAATGAACTTATAATTTGTACTTTTTCAATATCAAGTTGTTAGATGATTTTTAAATAGAATATTGATCCCAACTTATCATCTACTCATATAAAATATTATCACAATTTTTACACTTCATGTCAATGTAAAAGCAGTTATTGCAACTAATCAACAGTGTTTAATGTCAAGGGTGAAACTATTATAGTTCTTATTAACTCAGCAATATAGACAAGCCAATCTGCTTGTGACTGCCAAATTTGACCTATTATTTGGAAGAGAATTTTATTGTCATCATGCATATGACTTGAGTCGAATTAACACCACCAATGTTGATAATTATTAGCCTTTATTATTGTTTTTTCCCTCAGGAAACAAATCACAGCTTTATATTAGAAAACCATATTATTCAAAGACCACTAGGCCATACATGATCGAGGATGAGATACTCAACTATTATCAACAAAATAAGAAGAATTTATATACATTTTCACATCCAAAAATTAGGACTATCGAGTTCATCAACATGTTATCAAAAACCATCTATTATTTACATGAAATAAGAAGATGCATTAAATATATGGAGAAGTATCACAACCAATAACAACAAGATCAAGAAGTTAGAAATGACCAAACCCAGTTCCCATTTCTCCATAGACCTAGATGGGAGATGTAGTCCAAGTTTGGAAAGTTGGTCCACCACATGGTTGCATTTTCTGAAAATGTTTAGATAGTAGATCCTCTAGAAATGGGCATTGATCCTCATAATTTCCTCGAATAATATCCTAGAAGTTAAATATTCATAGGATGCTTCCTTATCTTCAGAGTGTTGATCACAAGTTTGGAATCACCACATATTTTTATGTGCAGAATAACAATAGAGAGAGAAAAAAGTCAATAAGTGTTTGAATCATAAGCAAATTCAACACAATTATTGAAAGATTCACCCAACATAGTAGAAAACTTTGAACCAATGATCATTTGTAGAATAAATAAGACTTCTAGCACCACCAAATCCCTTCCAACCCTGAGCAACACCATCCAAATAAGCTCAAAAGTAACTTATTATCAATAATGTCTTCCTTGATGACCCTCGGAGGCTTGATAGAATCAACTTGAGGGAAGAAATTGAATTTTCCCAAACATTTATCATCACTAACATGTGGGAGGACTAAAACATCATAATAAATGGCTTTATTCTTAGCAAGCTAGACACCCCAAGTGATAAAGGTCGAAAGAGAAACATACTCATGATATCTTAGTGTTATTTATGTGGAACCCAGCTGCTTCTGGTGCATCAATGGAAGTATCCAAGGGAGATTAGAATAGCCTAACCAAGCTGTGATACCATATTAGATTATAGCAAGCATATCTTGGGATATAAATAGTCTTCACATAGATTTCAAAAGAAAAATATAGAGAAGAATAATTTCTATTACACAATCAGTTGAAGAACAATATGAGAAATATTCCATACAATAGTATTCACGTTATGGGTGAATATATAATACAATCGTCAAGGAATAATTCGAATACCTGAAGATGCATTTGAATCTACCAACCTAGACTAACTTAGGAGGGAACTCAGTGTGGGAAAATCACCTTTAGAGCTAACAAGTGCAACTCGAGATCACTAAAATAGTTAACCAGTTAGTTGGAGATGGCAGGTGAATAAAATCTCACAACCAGTTAACTGAAGAGGGTAGGTGAACAAAGATGATTATATTCCCTTGAATCATGCCAACTGGCACTAGAGATACTAGAAGCGATCTAACTGATGGGGATCAAAGCACAACTGGACATGACTGAATACCTAATGGAGTCAACTACTGGACACTATTGGTGACACTCCGAGTGGGTTCCTAAATTATAGGGATTGATCCCCGGAGCACCAAAATGCATGCAGACAGGCGTAGTAAGCAGCAGATGTCTAGTAGGTGTGTCCCCCATGAACTACTGAAGTGATGAATACCTCCTAAGATACAAAAATAACAAACTGAAGATAGAAATTTTGGGCCAAATTTTTTCCTCCCACATGTTCTTACATTTCTTATTAGGTACTAGCTGGTTATTCTAACCCATCCATAAGTTGTAATCTTCTTTGATGGTGAAAGAGCCTTTTGGTTTGAATCCATAGCGAAGTCTATCTTCCCCCATATGAATCCTAATTTTTCTGTTGTTTAATGCTTCTTCAATTACGTTGAGTTCCTCCTCAGGTCCTAGTTGTTCCCACCACTCTTGATGTGCCCAAAATCTAACTCTTTCTCTGTATCTAAATTCACCCATAAGTCCTTAACCTTTCTTTTTCCTTGATTAATAAATTCATGTATGATCTGGGTATCTTCCAAGCTCTTGTCGAGATGTGGTAATTATTTCCATGAGTCCTCCTAGGTAAGAGCTATTTTTCCCTTTCTAATATCCCAAACACTTTTAGCCTGTATCAGTCTTCTCCCTTGGGTGGCATTTTTCCATATATGTGACCCTGGAATTTCCTCGAAGAAGTGAATGAGATTACCCTTCTCCCACCCCCCAACATTTATATTATGCCACCATTTTTCCCATGGTTCATGGTTATGGGTGACCCATCTCCACCATATCTTAGCCCCACTAACACAATTAACCTTTTCGAGATTGCGAAGGTTGAGGACTTCATGTTCCTTAGGAGAGCATATAGTTTCCCAATTTACTAGGGCCAATTTTCGATGATCACTAGATCCATTTCAAAAGAAGTTTTGTGTATGTTCCTTATTTCTTTCAAATTCACTTTCAAGTCCACCAGGGAAGAAAACAATAAAAGAGTCACTCTCTTAACTACTATTATTAAATGACAATTAATACCGATCTCGAAGTAAGATGAGCCAACACTAAAGAAACAAGAATGTTTTCATTTCTTTTTAAAACATAAAAAAGGGGTAAATAGACATGAATAGATGACAACAAAGGTCAAAACACACAGGTATGATACCAGTTATAAACAAACTCAATTTCGCAAAGTAGAGTTTAGACATTAGGTTAGAGTAGAAATAAAGTAAAAGGAAAGTTTAGGTTCTAACAAGAGTCCCAGAAGGAAATTATATTATTATTATAGTTTGAGAACTCAGTCATTTCTAAATTTAAAGATGTATTATCTCTGATGGAGATACTTTTCACAGTACACTAAGAAAACAAAATTATTTGACTAGAGTACTCGGCCAATCAAGACCCTAATAATTGTGTAAGTGATAATAATGCAAGTTCAACGAATAATTATTTCTCATACCATTGCCAAAAAGAAACATATGCATAAAATAATGAACTTACACCCATTTTATCATTCAGCGTGAACCAAAATAATCATCCTGAACTCCAAGACTCGATGTGTACCATAGAAACTTGGCATGATTCCAAATATTCCTCGGCATGAACATGAAGAGTTTTTTTTCTTCCCTTCCTTGTCGAGATGAAGATGTAATTATCATATAATCCCTTTTTTTCCAAACCTAATAGGTTTTGAAGAAACCATTATTATTCTTTTACAATTGCAATAACCTAATCCATGAATACTATTCCACCTCTAAAAGGAAGATTCCTTCACAAATATATCTATGGTTAAAACCATTAAAATTGCTCTTATACAATTTCTTATATATGTATGTGAATTTTATGACTATGAAGTGTTTTTCTAAACTGCGACACTTGTTTTATCGACTATCTGTATAATGTTGTATGTTTTGGATGGAAGTACTATCAGCTTGTAATAGGTCCGTTGTATGTTTTGGATGGAAGTACTATCAGCTTGTAATAGGTCCTTTGATAATTAAAAAAAGGATTGAACTTTTTGTCATGCTGAAAACAAAAATGTATGTAAATTTTATAACACACTAAATCATTTTGAATTATTGTGTTATTATAATCATATTATAAAATGATTCTTTAAAACTATTAGATAATTAATATTAATATATCGAAATATATATAATAGAGTACAATAAAATTAACTCCCATAATTAATTAAGGTGATTATGACATAGTCCTTCAATGATTTAGCTTCTTTTCTTTTACAATCTTTAAGGATAAATGTTTCTTGAGAATATTTATTAACATTAAGGTAAATATTTATAGTAATAAAAATAGTTAGAGTAATCATTTAGGGTTATCATTCATACTCAACTTTTACAACAACGTTTCAAGGCTTTAGTACAACAAGTAAATCAACTCTTATTTAGGTGTTGTACAACCAAGATGAAATTTGTCATCTAAAACATAGATATTCATGGATTCCAAACCATTCTCCCTTTCTCAAGTGGACTCATTCCCCAATTCATTCAGTTGAGTCACACCCTTAGTCTTCTAAGTCTATCAAACCAATTCACAACTTAGGGAAAATAAATAACATTACTTATACTTCTTTTACCGAGCTTGAGCTTGTATTTTTCTATTACCAAAGAATAGGAGTAGAAGAGAGGATTTTACATCGTCCCCCATTTAAGAGTAGACCATCCTCGGTGTTTGCATCTGCAAAGCCCTTTTTTTCTTCAACATTCATTTTCCCTTTCAAACAGATCAAGCTTCATTTATTGTTGCTTGCTTTTGGATTTTCTTCAGAATGTCTCTAGTACACTTTGTTTGTCATAACTTGTGCTTTTCACAAACACTACAATTATTCTCATGTTTGACCAGAAAACATATGCACCTATATGATTCTTTTAAAATGAAGATAAATATAAAGTGCAATTTCTTTTTCCAACATATTGTTCATGATGTTCATGATTAATTTTAAAGATTAATTTTTCCCTCAAAATGAACCTACATTATTTGTTATTCATACATGACATATATATAACATCCATAATTTTAAAACAAATCATTCAGGTATTTGCATTTCCTAACACATGACTTTGTCATTGTATCATCAATTCCTATACATGCTTTATAACAATACCTTTCTCAAGTACATTTAATCATTTGCACATTGCTCTGCAACATAAGTAATTCATATCACATTAATATAACATATGCATAATCATAAAGTTCTCACATATTCTGACACATATATTAACTTAAACCTATTCAGTCTCCTAACCCTATCACTCAAACAGGTAATCATATCATTGGGATTCTATGGAAGTAATCACATCGAATCGAGGGATCTTGATCAATATGTACTTTATTTCCATGATATCCAATCACCAATAAGCCCAAGTGTAGATATAATCACTTTACAAATGGTGGAAATATTCTTCAGAGACTTATCCTTGGACCTGAACCATTCTTCAACTGTAAGGGGAATAATATATTTTTGATAAATGACCATAACCTAGAGACCTTCACCCTTAAGGATTATACATACACATTTGGTTGCTAATGCTTTGGAGAAATATGGAAGATCTTTCATGGGACCAACCTCCAAGATCATTGGTAAAATATATCCTTTTCAATGAGACCCAAGGAAACGAAACATCATATTCATTTCCCCCCCTTAAGAAATTTTAACGAAGCTTCATGATTCCATTGAGAATTACAACCAATACAAAGGATATAGAGATCCATAAAACAAGTATATCTTCGAGAATATAATTGATTATAACCAGTCTACCCCCACGAGAGAAACACTCATTAGAGGAAATTTCAACTCAAAATCGGCCTTTTAACTTTTATTCAAATTCCATGTCATTATGTGTTAGCCAATGAAATTGATTTAAATTTGAAATACTGTATTAGTCTTAAACACTTTTTTAATATAAATTTGGGGATAGGTATCATAAAAAAAACTACTTTTTTTGTTTGTATTTTTGACATATCTCCCCGTGTTTTTACTCAAATTTCGATCGGGAGAGCTCTTTCGATGCGGAATTAAATTTCCCATCCAACGAGTACCCACTCGGCATACTTTTGATGGACCCCGCTACCCCAAAAACAAGAAATAACTGAAAAAATGGAATGATGACATCATCATTCCATTTTTTCAGGTATTTCTTGTTTTTGGGGTAGTGGGGTCTATCAAAAGTATGCCGAGTGGGTACTCGTTGGATGTGGATTTTAATTCCTTATCCAACGAGCTCTCCCGATCGAAATTTGAGTAAAAACACGGAGAGATATGTCAAAAATACAAACAAAAAAGTAGTTTTTTTCTTTTCTTCCTCCAAAATTAATAAATATTATTTTATTATTTTAACTATTATTTTATTAGTTCATTTTAGGAGGCCCATTTTGAGTTGAAATTTCCTCTAATGTATTCACCATAATTTGATCCTTTTTTTAAAAAAATTCTGACTAATATACATGCCTATTTCTTACATGTATAGTCATTGGGATTGATATGGAAGCCCATATTTTAAGACCCATGGAGACATTGACAGTAGCGAATCCAAATTGATCAGCATAGCATAATTCATCCACAAGGTCTAAGTTCACAAAGGAAATGGATATTTGTTAGCATGATAGACCATACCAGAGGTATTGGAAAAAATTATGAGTATAGATTAAAGAATAAGAGAATCCCTTCTAGACCCATATGTGACAAACAAATTGTCATCAATGAATAGAAGATGAGTTAAAGAGACATTACCTCCCATGTGCACACCCTTTGAAAGAACTTGTTACAATTTTCTTTTAACCATTCTACTAATGCCATCCATCGTTAATATAAATATGAGAGGAGCAAGTGGAAACCCCTCTCGAAGACCCCAATAATCCTATTTTGAAGCCTCTATTATTATTGTTAAGTGTGAGAAAATATTTATTGTTATCGTTTATTTTGAAGTATATTCTTGAGGCATGATGTGATGCCTATGATAAAGAGACATCCACTATTTACAATTAACAACCAAGGTTGTTTTTTGTGTCTATGTTGAACTAACAACTGTAGTTACTGCAATGGGTGATGCAGTCACTAAGTTAATCCATGTTTCCACCCTTGGTGATTTCTGATAATACATCTGAACCTTTTCAGTCCAGGAGCCCCCTTAGAATCTTTGTCAAAATTGAGTTTGAAGAAACCCATAGGTGGAGGGGACCACAATTATAGGCTAGTCTTCTCCATGGATATTCTAAACGGTGTACCAAAGCATTGCAGTGGACCTGATATCCTCCATGCCTTCATGATATAGGAATCATAAGAATTTTCTTCCCAATCCTAATTTTCCCACGTTTACATTTTCATCGTTTCGAGCATCGTATTCCGTATTATGGCCTAGACCTTATCTTCGGTTCCAAGATTCCCTTCGAATGTTCTAGATTTTAGTTCCCTCCATATATCCCATACCACAAGTGTGGAAAAATTTTCCAAAGGCGATTAACAATTGGATTATGGAAAGGGTCATTCATCCAAGAAGAAAGGTTCTAGTCCGTGCAGTGTCTAAGTTTGCCAGATCTCATGAATGTTGTGGCACCACAGCCCCAAAATCTCATAGAATATGGACACAAATCCAAGAGGCAATCCATCATTCCTTCCTCACTAGTGTACATACAACATCGGTAAGGGACTTGCATACCTATTTTCTTGAGATTTTCTCCCATAGGGATACACCTTCTAATAAATAACAAAATGAAGATAGAAATTTCGGCCAAAGTTTTTCCTCCCACATGTTCTTCCATTTCTTATTAGGTGGCTAGTTATTATTACCTGTCCATAAGTTGTAAGATTCTTTGATGGTGATAGAGCCTTTTGGCTTGAATCCACAACGAAGTCTGTCCTCCCTTGTATGAATCCTAATTTTTATTTTGTTTAATGCTTCTTTAATTATGTCGACTTCCTCCTCGGGTCCTAGTTCTTCCCACCACTCTTGATGTGCCCAAAATTTGTACTCTTTCTCTGTATCTGAATTCACCCATAAGTCCTTAACCTTTCTTTTTCCTTGATTAATACATTCACGTATGAGCTGGGTATCTTCTAAGCTCTTGTCCAGTGGTGGTAATTACTGCCATGAGTACTCCCAAGTAGGAGCTCTTTTTCCGTTTCTAATTTCCCAAACACTTTTAGTCTGTATCGGTCTTCTCCCTTGGGTGGTACTTTTCCATATATGTGACCTTGGAATTTCCTAGAAGAAGCGAATGAGATTACCCTTCTCGATCCCACCCCTTGACATATTTATTATGACACCATTTTTCCCATGGTTCATGGTTATGGGTGATCCATATCCACCATATCTTAGCGCCACTGACACAATTAACCTTTTCGAGATCGTGAAGGTTGAGGCCTCCATATTCCTTAGGAGAGCATATAGTTTCCCAATTTACTAGGGCCAATTTTCAATGATCACTAGATCCATTTCAAAAGAAGTTTTGTGTATCTTCCTTAATTCTTTCAAAATCACTTTTGGGGCCACTAGGGTAGAAAACAATAAAAGAGTTCATCTCTTAACTACTATTATTAAATGACAATCTATTCCGATCTTGAAGTAAGATGAGCCAACAATCAAGAAACAATAATGTTTTCACTTCTTTTTAAAACATAAAAAAGGATTAAATAGACATGAATAGATAACAACAAAGTTCAAAACACACAAGTATGATACTAGTTATAAACAAGCTCATTTTCTCACAGTAGAGTTTAGACATTAGACTAGAGTAAAAGGAAAGTAAAAGGAAATTTTCAGCCAAAACGAGAGTCCCAGAAGGAAATTATATAATTATTATAGTTTGTGAACTCAATCATTTCTAAATTAAAGTTGTATTGTCCTTGAGAGAGATACTTTTCACAGTACGCTAAGAAAAAAAATCATTTGACGAGAGTACTCGGACCAATCAAAACCCTAATAATTGTGTAAGTGATAATAATGCAAGTTCGACAAATAATTATTTCTCATAGCGTTGCGAAAAAGAAACATATGTATAAACTAATGAAATTTTACCCCTTTTATCATTCAGCATGATTTGTGAACCAAAATACTCATCCTGAACTAGAAGACTTGGTGTGTACCAGAGAAACTTAGCATGATTCCAAATATTCCTCGGCATGAACAGGAAGAGCTTGTTTTTTTTTTCCCTTCATTACCGAGATGAATATTTCATTACCGAATAATCCCTCCTTTTCCAACCCTAATAGGTTTTGAAGAAACCATTATTATTCTTTTACAATTACAATACCCTAATGCATGAATACTATTCCACCTCTAAAATAAAGATGCCTTCACAAAGATATCTATGGTTATAATGATTAAAATTGCTCTTATACAATTTCTTATATATGTATGTAAAATTTATAACACACACTAAATCATTTTGAATTATTGTGTTATTATAATCATATTATAAAACGATTCTTTTAAACTATTAGATCATTAATATTAATATATCGAAATATATATAATAGAGTACAAGAAAATTAACTCCCATAACTAGATAAGGTGATTATGACATAGTCCTTCAATGATTTAGTTTCTTTTTATTTTAGAAGCTTTAAGGATAATTGTTTCTTAAGAATCTTTATTAACATTAAGGTAAATATTTATAGTAATAACGATAGTTAGAGTAATCATTTAGGGTTATCATTAGTACTCAACTTTTAGAGTCTAACAAGTAAATCAACTCTTATTTAGGTGTTTTAAAACCAAGATGAAATTTGTCATCTAAAACATAGATCTTCATGGATTCCGAACCATTCTCCCTCTCCCTAGTGGATTCATTCTCCAATTCATTCAATCAAGTCAAGCCCTTAGTCTCCTAAGTCTACCAAACCAATTCACAACTTAGAAAAAAAAATAACATTACTTACAGTTCGTTTACCGACCTTGAGCTTGTATTTTTCTGTCATCGAAGAATATGAGTAACAGAGGGGATTTTACATCGTCTCCCACTTAAAAGTACACCATAATCGGTGTTTGAATCTGCAAAGCCCTTTTTTTTCTTCAACATTCATTTTCCCTTTCAAACAGATCAAGCTTCATTTATTGTTGCTTGCTTTTGGCTTTTCTTCAGAATGTCTCTAATACACCTTGTTTGCCTTAACTTGTGCTTTTCACAAACACTACAACTATTTCCACATTTTACTAGAAAACATATGCACCTATATGATTCTTTCAAAATCAAGATAAATACAAAGAGTAATTTATTTTCCAACATACTGTTGATCAGCTGTTCATGATCAATTTTAAAGATTAATTTTTCCCTCAAAATGTACCTGCATTATCTGTTAGTCATATATATATATATATAACATCCATAATTTTAAAACAAATCATTCATGTATTTGCATTTCCTAACACATAACTTTGTCATTTTATCATCAATACCTATACATGCTTTATAACAATACCTTTCTCAAGTACATTTAATCATTTGAACATTGCTCTGCAAAATAGGTAATTCATATCACATTAATATAACATATGCATAATCATAACGTTCTCACATATTTTGAAACATATATTAACTAAAAATACATTAACAATGTACATAACAACAATCACTTAATCTCATTTGTCATATGAGGATTCACCTTATACATAACTTCGAAGCCAATACTTTCATCATTCACCATATCATGGTGTGTAAAATACCAAAATCACACACATACCTATTTTGTATCTTTGAGGTTCCAGCCATTTCTTAACTGAAATATTTTTTCAAAAGTTCTAGCATGCATATATACATGAGGGTCATCTCCTCACGGAACCAGTAGATCATGTGCAGGCCTCCTCAACTTATATATATATATATATATATATTATGTTCATTCGATACACGTACAATACCATTCATATGATTTTTACAGCTCTCGGGTGTATCTCGTCCATAAATCCTGAAAGATCTCATGTCCTGGAATCCCACATATCTCTGAGCCTATTAGATCAACATCACAAACGATGTCATTGCAGAACCTTCTGCATTCCACTTGAGGACAGTGGGTTGCGGAAACAAATGTTATTTCAGACTTTGATTTCTCATCTTCTCCATTTTGCCTTCCTCTTTCCGCCTTCTGTTTTCCTCCCTCTGCATTTCACTCGCGAACTCTGTGTTATCGAAACCCATATTATTTTAGACTTTGATTTCTCATCTTCTACTTTTCTTCTGAACCATTGATTTCTTTGTGGGTTCACTCCTGACTGTCGAATCTGTTCATCATATTTTCTTTCACACTTTGCGGGTTTAGTCTTGACCGTCAAATCTCTGTACAAACCGTCGATTCTTCTAAGTATTTTTCTTATTCGTCTGAGTCCTTTGATTATCTGGATCATATTCTATGTTCTTCCACCAATGACAACCATATCACAATCTAATATGTTTCCATATGATTGCAATGCCTATCATAATTCCAATAATCTCCTCCTTTGGCATTGATGACAGCCTTCAAATTCTAGATGCATGTTGTACTTGTAATCACCAACTATTTATCATCTGTAGCAAAAATAACTTCTCCCCCTTTGATATCAATGTCAAAGAATATTCTATAGCACACCTCCCCCTATCAAAGTGGACATGTTAGTTGGAATAAGATATGATGCCCAATTTTTGGTGTAGATACTCAAATTTTGTCTTTGGTAAGGGTTTAGTGAAGATATCAACAATATATTATGTAGAAGGAATAAAATTCAATTGAACCATTCTGTTTGTAACCTGCTCCCTTATGAAATGATACTTAATAGGTATGTGCTTAGACTTGGAATGAAGGACTGTATTTTTGGACTTACTAATGGCGCTAGTATTATCATAATGGAGAGGAATGGGATCAACTTATTTTACCTCCAAGTCTGGAAGTCTTTGGATCATACAAAGTATTTGTGTACAGCAGGTGGAAGCATCAATGTATTCAACTTCTGTAGTGGATAAAGATATCAATCTTTTCTTTTTACTCAACCATGCAACTAAAGAATCACCCAAGAAGAATGCACCTCCACAGTATGCTCTTTCTTTCATCCAAACAATTTTCCCAATCAACATCTGAATATGCAGTAAAATGAAGATTTTGATTTCTAGGATACCATAGACCATAATTCATTGTTCCCTTCAAATATTTAAATATCCTCTTAACAGCCACCAAATGACTTTGCTTAGGAGAAGACTAAAATATTCCTACCATTCCAACAATTTGCATTATATGAGGACGAGATGATGTGATGTATAAGATACTTCCCATCATTGAACGATATGTTCTTTGATCAACATCAGGTGAGAGATCATCCTTTCTAAGTTTACAACCAAAAACCATAGGTATACTAAGAGATGATGAATCTTCCATTTGAAATCTCTTCAACGTCTCCTTCAAATACTTCTCTTGGGAGAGAAATAATTCTAAACTTTGAATAATGTGAAGACCAAGAAAGAATGAAAATTCTCCTATCATTGACATCTCAAACTCAGATTGCATGGCATTAGAAAACTAATGAACAAAAGAATCATTAGTGCATCCAAAAATAATGTCATCGACATACACCAAAACAACTAATAAATTATCACCTTCAGATTTGATATACAAGTTATTGTCAATAGTACCTTTCTTGAATCCTTTGTCATGTAGATATTTATCAAGTCTATTACTAGGGTCTTGGTGCTTTTTTCAATCCATATAGAGCCTTATTCAGTTTGCAAACATTGTTAGGATTGTCTGTCAGTTGGAACCCTTCAGGTTTCTCTATATAGACTTGTTCTTCTAGATCTCCATTGAGAAAAGCTGACTTAACATCCACCTGATATACTTTGAAGTTATTATGACTGGCATAGGCAAGAAAAATTCCAATAGCTTCCAATATTGCCACTGGTGCAAAATTTTCATCAAAATATTGTCCCTCAACTTGTGCATACCCCTTATAGACCAATCGGGATTTTTTCCTCACAATTTGTCCTCGTTCATTCATCTTGTTTTTAAACACCCACTTGGATTCTATTACATTTTTATCTATAGGTCTTGGAACCAAATCCCAAGTATTATTCTTCCTAATTTGATCAAGCTCTTCATTCATGGCTTTAATCCAATCTTCATCCTCACTGGCTTCTTCAAAATTCTTAGGTTCCATCGTAGATAGGAAAACAATATGAGATTGTTCTGAAGCTTTAATAAACTTCCTTCTTATTTGAACTACTTTTTCTTGTCACCAATTATCTTATTTTCAGGATGATTCTTCTGAACGATTCTAGAAGGTGGTTTTGTTTCTGTCTACTATCTTGAATCTCCCTAAATGTTTGCACTTTCATCATCTGAATCTTCTTTTTTTTTTCCTGATCCATGGACCTGTTCTTCCTTAAATTCAACCGTATCTTATGTATTTGGTTCAACACCACTTACTTGAATATCTTTTACATGGATTCCTTCATTGATTTTAATGTCAATACAATCAACCAATTTATGTAGCCTCATATTATAACAAGTGTATCCTTTAATGTTTGTAGCATATCCTAAGAAGATACATTCATCAGCCTTGTCATCATATTTTCCAAGATGTTCATGATTATTTTTAACTTAACATTTACTTCCAAAGACTTTAAAGTGTTTGATAGAAGCAAGTATTCTAAACCATAGTTCATAAGGAGTCTTATCACTGTTTGTCCTTAAGTGAGCTTTGTTAAGAATATGGATAGCTGTGTGAATTTCCTCTACCCAGTATGTCTGAGAAATATTCATTTCATTAATCATTGATCTTGCCATCTGTTGTACTACCCTATTCTGTCTCTTAACTACTCCATTATGATGTGGAGTCCCTGGAATAGTGTATTCTCTTTTAATTCCATGTTTATCACAAAACTCTTTGAAGTCTCCTGAACTGAACTCTCCTCCTCTATCAGATCTATATCCTTTAGTCTCTTTCCTATTTGATTCTTAGTTAGAGCCTTGAAATTTTTGAACTTTTCAAATGCTTCATATTTTTCTTTCAGAAAATAAATCCATGTGAGTTTAGAATAATCATCAATGACCAACATAAGCCATCTTTCTATTCGTGTGCCTTCCTTTCTTGATGGTCCACACAAATCCATATGTACTAACTGAAGTGGTTTGTCTATTGACGTGAAGTTCTTGGATTTAAACCGTGTGTGAGTCAATTTTCCCATTTGACAAGGTTTACAAATAGAGTCATATGGCTTTGATATTTTTAGAAGATCTTTTACTGCCCCATTTTTCACAAGCTTGATTATATGATCAAATTTTAAATGTCCAAGTATCCTATGCCAAATCTAGCTTTCATCATACTTGCTTAGATGACATTCTTCTTTTCCTTCTTTCAAGACATAAACATTGTTTTCTATTCTTATGCCTTTTGCAACCAACTGGCCCGAGGGTACAAATTTTATCTTGTAATATTTAGAAGTGAAAACAACTTCACATCCTCTGTCACAAACCTAAATGACACTAAGAAGATTATCTTTTAGTCCATCTACAAACAACACATCTTGGGATTTCCCTCTTCTATTACTCAACATTACCATTCCTTTTCCTTTGATTTTCCCTCGAGCATCGTTTTCAAAAGTTACATTTCCTCATTTATTTTCACTTAGAGAGAGAAAATTACTTTTATCACCAGTCATCTATCTGGAACATCCACTATCAATATACCAAGGGATTTTTTTCCTTTGAACTAAAAGCACTAATCTAGATTTGTTATTTTCTTTCTTCTTCCAAACTTTAGCACTTTTACCAGATTAATTCACTCTTGGGTCTATTTTGTAGTCCTTCAGATGACAGTTTGAAGCCTTGTGTCCATAATTATGACAAACATAACATTCTGGCTCATTGTATAGTCGATCAAAAGAGTTGTTATATCTATCATGGGTTATTCCTTTCGTTGTGAATTGATTTGTATGTTGTTCTTGTTTACTTGCTAATTGTCTTGTTCTATGTCACAACAATTGACTGTTCTTTGATTTCATATCTCTAAAATTAAATGCACCGTTTGTAGCTTTGTGGCCAAAATTAGAACAAAAATAACAGTAACCATGGAAAAAACTTTGGTACCTGAATCTTGGTTGTCTTCCATTTTGTTGACTTTGTTTCTGAGTAATCCTTGGTTGATAATTCTGATCTGAATTTCTAATTCTGGAACTTGTTTCAATTGCTTTTGTTTACACAGTATGTTTGCATTCTGACTTTTTTATTCTTGAACCTTCTTCATAGCCTAGACTTGTTTTTAACCATGGGAATCTTTGCTTACTCAGAATTTTGTTCAGTTCTTCTGAAGCTTTAATACTTGACATATTTTGGTGATTCAGAGCTTGAAATTTCTCTGATTCTTTCCTATATGTCACTACTTCTTCCAAAGCTTCACATCTCTTTTTTGCTTCTGTTAATTGTTGTTTTAGAATATATTCTATTTTCTTTGCCTCTTCTAATTCCAATTTTAACAGGGAAATATCTTCACTTGGTTCTTTTCCATTATTTTCATACTGCATCAATAATTGTTTTTGTTTCCTCTTGTTTAGTCTGAGTCTGTCAATCTCCTCCAAAGCACTAATTAGTTCACCTTCCATATCAACCATAGCTTCTTCATCATTCAGGTCACTTCCTGTATATTTATTTCCAAAATATTCTATGGCCATAAGCATGAAGTTATTCAATTCATCTTCATAAGATGAATCACTGTCTATTTATTCTCAAGAATCAACATTATTTACACACAAGCTTTCTGTTTATATTTAGCCTATTTATTATATTTATTGACTGTAGAGTTTTCCTCATCATCAAAAGTCTTCCTCTTTTGCTTGTGGGGACATTTATATGCAAAATGGCTTATTTTACCATAGTTAAAACATTTAAAGGGCATCTTTCCTTTGTATGTACCTGATCCTTTCTTCATCCTCCTTACAAATTTCGCCTCAGTCGCATCCTTTTCAGAATCAGTGTTCTTATCTGCTTTAAATAATGCTTCTCTAATGGTGGATTTATCTTTACCAATCCTCATTTTATAGGTTGTCAAAGTACCTAGGAGTTGATCAATAGGTAGAGTTTTAAGATCACTCAATTCTTCTATTGCAAAAACTTTGGGATTGAATCTTTCAGGAAAAGATCTTAAAATTTTCTAAACTAAGGATGCTTCATCAATCTTTTCACCAAGACCCTTCATAGCATTAATAGTCTGTTATATTCTTAAGAAATATTTATTGAAATTCTCATCCTCATTCATCTTTAGCTATTCAAATTTTAGTCTATATGTCTGTAGTTTGGCATCCTTTACTTTTTCATTTCCTTCATAACTGGTTACAATATTATCCCACATCTCTTTCGCAGATTCAAGATGCACAACCTTAACAAACTCAGCCTCTGCAAGACCACTCATGATATCGTTCATTTCTTTTGCATTAAAACTAAATTCCAACTTATCAACTTTGGAGGCTAGCACAACTGGCTTTACATAGCCAATGTCTACTACATCCCAAACATCAGCACCTAAGGACATTATATAGGTTCTCATTCTAACCTTCCAAAATGAAAAAATTGTTCCATCAAATAGAGGAACCTTATTGGATGAAGTCCCTTCATAACTTGTCATGTTTAAGCTTACAGATCTACCTTTAAATAAAAGGAACCTGCTCTAATACCAATTGTTGAATTATTCAAATAACTAAGAGTGGGGTGGCGGGGGGAGGGGGGGCGGTGAATCAAATATTTCTAAAGATTAAGCCATTTTCATCATTTAAGCCATTATTACTGATTACAGATTTACAATTATGATAATGCATCAAGTATAATAGAAGGAATGATGATCATCAATCACACACACATGATAGAGACATACAAATATTCATCTTTATTTGAGCACCTACTCAAATGATGTTGTAACCTCTATTCACAAATTCCTTCTTACGGAGAGAAGTAACCCTCATGTTTTTCCAAGCACCCACTAAAATAACATTCTCTAGCTACTATTGGATGGAAACACCAACTTCCACTTGTATAGGCTCCAACTTGTACATAAAATACAACTTGTTTTTCCTAGCACCACCCTACCACCCTTGCTCCTTAGATTTAAACGTGTTCATTACAATATGTAGAAAAACAGATATAACAATGCATACCAACTCTATTCTGATCTACTTCCGGATTTGCTTATGCAGCTTTGTTCCCCTCATTGTCTCTATTCTAGCTATTTTTGAAAGAACTCAAAGCCATCTTTCATTCCGCAATCCCCACTTCAACGATGGTCCATCAACCAACTCTTTGCTTGCAAATAGCACACACACTTCTCTTCACTCGCATCCTCTTTTACTTATCAATATTTGAACCCTTCACCTGTTTGTCTGCTTGCATGTTCATTTTCATAACTGATCAAAACCATTTGATGCCTGAGATAACCCAACAGTTCCAAAATTAAATCATCCCCATGATTGTAGATCATGTAGTAGAGATATGAAGGTGCCAAAGATCTATGAACAAAATGAATTTTGCTTGTGAAAGAGCGCATAGGATAGAAGGGAAGTCGAGTTGCAAGTTCTGAAACTAATCATTGGGATTAGGATCAAGATCGATGAAGGAGATTAATCACCAAAACATATCAACGACTGTGAGTTATTTGGCATGGGAGAACTAGCATGGATTAATAAAATCTTGATGTGCATGAAATTTATATCAAATCCTCCTTATGATATTTGAGGTAGAATCCTTCAGCGCTCTCCTCAAAGCATAAAAAGGCCTGACATGGAGAGTGGATTTACTCTAAGGAAATAAGGCCAAGGAGAGAAAGGACCCACTGACTAAAGTGCCAGGGGGGTGTCCAAAGTGGCTGTGAATGAAGACGAGTGTCTTGTATTTGAAGCAGAGGCCATCAGAGCACATAAGTAGGATATGGATCCATGAGACCCAGTGGTCAACCATTAGGGGCACTGAAAACCTACCCTGAGGTTAAAAACCCCATTAAATGGAAGTCAACAGTGCCATTATGGCATAGTACCCCTAAAGGAGAATCAAAGGGCCTAACCATGACCACCATAGTTCAATAACACCTCTCCTAGTCAAATATTTGTCCCTCTCGCTGCGGTACACCTGAAGGTGCATTGGGTACAGGTGCAACGTAACAACATTTAATATAACTTAGTCACTATGTTTACAAGTGAAGTCAGGGTACACATGAAAGCTTTGGATAAGCTCAACTTCACCCTTATAGCCCAATATCAAAATGCAAGGTAATATCCATGGTTAGTGTTTGTAAATTTTCTTGTTATAGTTTTGATATAGAAAAGAAAAGATTATAGAGCCTAAAAATCAAATGTGGATGCAGGTTATCATGGCACGGGCTAGATGAGAGTGAAGATAGGGTTACCTCCTCTCGAGCTTCATTCTTTTCTTCCTTGAGGTGAGGAACCTAACCTTCACTCTACTAGTTAAGAATTTTATGATTTTAGGAACTGTAATCGATAAAAATGTTTGCAATTCTTTGTCTTTGCATGCATAAAATGAACCGACATGAATTCTGTATTGTACACATGGATCAACAAACAGTTATAAGGTATTCCTCCTTTTGGTTTGTAGTTAAGCTGGGTTTGCAGTTTCTTTGTTTCTAGGTTTAAGGGATTAAAGGCATTTCCATCCATTAACGAAATTCTAGGATAAGTTTTGTTTTAGACATAACCCTTAATGGGTATGTACTTATATGCATTGGTTACTCACAAGGATTCACATCCTATAACACTTGTGATGCATTTGAAATTACAATAGTTTGGTCTATGATTTAATAGATTAGATTTACGACCATTATAGATTTCACAGTTTTGGTTTGTTCTTAGTTGAATATGCTCTTCTTTTTGGGGAAAAATTGGAAGTGATTAATGGTTCAACGATTGGCATATTGCTATCATAGACTTTCTCCAACTTGTAATTATAATAGGGTGATTCCATGAAGATGGGTAACACTTTTTGGCCAAATTTGGCGATGAAAACCTGATTTTTTACTCATGTGCTAGATAGAAGCCCTCAAAATG
>LPNX010017907.1:0-22556 GCA_001517045.1 Pseudotsuga menziesii | reverse complement strand
GCAACGTAGAGATGCGTTGACTGCAAATCAGGCTCATAAGAATAGGGTTAAATCTCAATACGATAAAACAGTCAAGCCTCGGGTTTTCTCTGAGGGGGAACTTGTCTTACTCTGGGATCAAGATAAGGAGCCCCTGGGGGCAGGAAAATTTAAGGCCATGTGGTTGGGACCCTATGTTGTGTCTAAATTTTTGAGTAAAGGCGCGTATGAATTAGTGGATTATGATGGGAATAAGCTTCCTGAGCCTAGAAATGGGCTCTACTTGAAGAAGTACTATGCCTAGGCTTAGCACTTTTTCTTGTATATTAATGTATGTATTTTTATGTACATTAGGTTGTCAGTTTCATTTTTTATACTATCTGCTGGTTGTTGCAGATGTCTTCCGAGATGTATGTAGGTTTCGCTGATGGCACCAGCCGTCACACTTGTAACCTGGCTTCGGCAGCATGGGTTATTTATTCCCCATCAGGACAGCTTGTTGTCGCGGGTGGCGCTTGTCTTGGTCCTGCTTCCAATAATGTTGCTGAGTATAGAGCTGTTATTGAGCTTCTATGGGATGCCTTGTCACGAGGCATCACCCAGTTGGAAGTCCGTTTGGATTCTCAGTTGGTTGTTTCCCAGCTCAATCAAGCTTACCAGGTGCGTAATCCTATGTTGTTACATCAGTTCATGCAAATACATTTACTGGAAAGACATTTTGAAGTTATTACTTTTAATCATATTCCAAGAAGCCAAAATTCATTAACTGATGCATATGCTAATTATATTTTGGACTGGCATCTCACACACTTTCCATAAAATATACAGCAAAGACATAAAAAACACTTGTAAATAAGCTGACAACCAAACCAAATATATATATATAAATATCTGTTCATACATAGGATAGGTCGAGTCTGATCCGTAGATCCCAAAATATACAAAATATACAAAAGTGGATCAAAATCCATCAAAATGCCTAAAACTAAGCCTGCCCGCCATGGCCACTAGGACCTCCTTGGTCCCCGTGATCTCTGCACCCCCTGGCTTCCTCAGCCTCCTCGGCTTCGGCAGCCTCCACTGCATCTCTGTATACACATATGGCTCTGGCTACCCGTCTGAAAAGGCGTAACCAGGCCGGTGGAACCCCAACTACTGACTCCTGCATAGCTACAGGGAGATGCTCTATCCGTATAGTGGGTACCCGCTCGGTAAGCCTAGTCAGCTTCGCCTCGAGTACCGTAACCAATCCAGGATCTCCTCCTGCTACAGGACGTACGAAGGTACGTGGGTGCCCTACTGGGCGGACTGGTCCAATATCTGCATTTTGACACGTGAGTAGGGTTATACTTGTGCATATGTATATATCCTTTCATTAGAAAATCCATAAAAATTTGATAATGATAAAAAATAAAAATGACTTACCCATCTCTCCCCATGCTCCTCCTGGAGGGAGGACTAGGTCTGGATCACCTCAAAAATCTAATCCGGCATATGGGAACTGCTCTAATGCTGGCACCTGCCGTTCCCACCATGAATAGAAATCGTCGTCATACATACTCTGTACCACATCTCCTCCTCCGTGACGGAGAAAGATATCACCCCACCTGCTTAGCCTCGGCTGACGTGGATGTCTGATCTCTAAGGGGATCGCAGGGCTCATAGCAGGCACTCTCTCAAAGAAGAATGCAACTAGTATACTAGCATACCCAAAGTTCTTCCGTCTCCCCCTCCTGCAATCGGATAATTGCCTCTTCATAAGAGGGGCAATTCCCGAGCACCAGTCATATAGAGTGCCTCTGAAATAGTCAACCGCCACTCTCATCTGAGTCCTGGTGGCATGATGTAGTCCTGCCGATCCTGAAAGTCTAACAACGGTACTAGTCAATACCTGCAATGTAAAATCCTGTATGTCTGCGATGAGAATGCTACTGCCCTTCTTTGGAGTACCGGGCCTGCAGAATACATCCACATAGTTCTGGACACTCAAGGGGTCTCCACCCCTGCCAGTGCCCTCTAGGTTCACCGGTGCTCCCCGATGTGATAATCCTGAGATGAAATAGATATCCTGTGAGGTAAGCTCCAAAGTCTCACCTTGGATGTTGAACATCCCCAGGTCATGGTCCCAATAACTGACCAAGAACTCCAATATGCGGACATTGGCCCGCATGGGTGATGTGCAGAAAAACTTGAATAGCCCACTATTCCGCAATGCTTGGATAGTGGGCGGGCTTTGGAGAGCCGCTTGGTCCATCATCTCGTGTTCCCGCTCCCTCCACTCCAGCACCATATTTTCCTGACAAAAAACACATAGTTTGATTCAGTAATTCATCACAGAAATTTAAAAATTTTGAACATTTTCAAAGCTTTTATCTTTAGCACGGTATGCGCGACTGTCCATTGGGACATGTCGCGCACCATGCGCGGCTTCCCTATACAGCAACTCACGCATCAAACGCGTATGCGCGGTTCTCTTATGCAGCAACCCGCGCATACATTTTACCACTTTTATATTGATGAATCAAATTGAATTGAACATGAATTTTAAAATTTGTTTGGATGAAATTAAAGAGCACAGGGTGTAGATTTACCTGACACTGACGGATCTGAATTTCACCGGTCCAATTGTCCACAACGAGCAATCAAATATAGAGGGTAAAATGCTCCTTTTTGGTCCAAAAAGTACAATGGTGAGAAATGTTTTGTTTTTCAAACTATTTATAGAAAAATTATTTCGTAAAGTGGGTTTTTTCTATAGTTTGAAACGTTAATTGATTAATACCATCCCTTTTTGTGCCTTGGAATAGGTTTACTAACAATTTCAAAGTGTTGATGCTTCTATAGGGTGGTTTTTGCTCTTTCCAACACATGTTGGCAACTTATCACTCCACATTAACCTTAGTGTTCAACATTTTGCCACGGACTATGGTATTCTCAGCCATTAGTCCCTTGTCTCTACCATTGTTCTTCCGTGGCTAGGATCCCTATTTCATGAGTATCATTCTTATATGCCATTTCCATCCTTTGATACTCATTTCCGTCACTGTTTCAGGCCCAGGGGTTTCCTCATAGCTACTTTTCACGACAAATAGAGCTTCTTATGAATCTCTCTTTACAAGCTATCCCTTTGTAGGACTCCCCGCCGTTATGGAGTTTCTTTAGGCCCAGGTCTGACTCCTTAAAAATAGACTTGACTGCCGAGTTATCTCGTCCGTTCAAGCTCGTTAAGAATATGTGAACGGGCATCCACATTGGTGGTAGGTTATCTCTTTCTCGGACCATGCGGAATAATACGAGAAAGGATCACTCTCTTTTCTTCGGAATTGAGAAGAGTATTCTCAGGTATAGGTTTATCACTTTTCTGGACCTGAGGGACTAAATTTACGGAAAAGGAACGCCCGGTTTGAGCTTAGTTTTCTCTTTTTCGTGCTCTGGACCTAAACATGAAAAAGATTTCGAGTGTACTTGGTGTCTTTGTCATGCTCGTTAAACACTAAAGAACAAAGCAACGATTTTATTGTTGTAAGCCCCATTTCTCATAACCAAATGGATCTTTCCGAGTGATCTTGATTTCCTTCACACTCGTAAAACTCAAGCTATTTTATGCTGTTATGGAAGGAGCGTTGGGTAGGTGGTAATTTAACCTTTTTCGGACCTCCCCGACTAAGTACGAAAAAGGTTCACCTTTTCTTCTTCAGAAGTTAAGAGAGTTCTTTTGAGGTTTGTTTTATACTTTTTCGGCCTTAAGAGACTAAATTGGACGAAAAAGGACCCCCCTGGAGTCTTCTTGGCATTTTCAGACTCTCTAAATATGAAAATACCACATGAGCATGTACTAGTTTGGGCTCATTAAATCCACGGATCAGTGTATCAAGCATTATTTTCCCATCTCTTCAAGCTTGTTAAAAAATTAAGAGGGAACCGAGTTGGCTTTCCTGGACTTGTTAAAACTTAACAGGGAAGGTAAGGAAGAAGTTTTCTCTTGTTTTCAGTAATGGCAGCATGTCATCCTTGAACATAGCACTTTTTGCCTTCCGATATCCATGTTTCAGTATACACTTGTGTTCAGCTATCACTTTGAGTCTTGACTCCTCCTCTTGTCCATTATACCTAGGGAATCTGTTCATGTCTCCTACATGACAGATAAGTCTAGTTGTTCTATCTATCTGTTGTATGCTGCCTTGGGTCATCTCTGTGTCATGCTCACTGTTCAAGGATTATACCCAATGTTTGATTTATCACCTGATCCTATCATTGTTATATCTGTTATCCATTTACTTGTGTCTACCTTCTTTTGCCCAGTTCCTAGTCACTCTTGTGATCCATTGGAGGATCTATTGCCTTCCCTATCACAGTATGGTTCTGTTTCAATACTTCCTGTTGACGATGACCTAGATCTTTGACGATGGTACCTCTGGATTCACTTTCATCATTGGTGAACTCCTTTGCTTCAGTTGTCAATTATCATCTATTGGTTGACAAACTGTTGAATCCTTTCCATGTTCGACTTCAGCTTACCCTTATTCACATGGCTTGGATCGTACTGGTTCTTTGGGATCTTTTATGAAGACCTTAGTTCCTCATTCCTGAACTAAGTTGCGCAAGACAATGTTCCATTTCTATATCCGGCTTCCAGATCTTTGAAGACTCATCATTATTGTATTGTGGCTTTGCTCCACCTTTGTAAATACGTGGTCTTTACCCGTATCATATGATGTACTCAAATATTGTAAAGGAGCTCGTGTTCCAGTAAATTGAACATAGCTTCCTCAGATATAACTTTGTATTTGACATTACTATGTATTTGTTTCAAGTACTCCTCCTGCTCCACTGGATTTCTGAGTTCTCTCCAGAGTTGACTATTATAATGTATTTCGGCCATCGTTCCCCTCTGACCTCACACATTAGGGGGCATCTGTTATACACCTGAATGGCACCTCTCCGTCCGAGTGCTGATATCCCTCATGTCGGCACACAAAAGGACACTTATGGATTGAGGTTGCCCATATTCACTATACCTTGGTTGATGATGAAATACATTGCCTATATGCCCAACTGTTTACTTTTCCAATTGGAGATTTTGAGTAACATGCGCGACTATCCCTATTGACATCTCGGGCATCATGCGCGAGTCTTATGTTCAGCATGTCACGCATACATGTATGCGCGAGTTGCACTTGCACAGAGTCGCGTCTCATGCGCGGGTTGCTCTACTACAGACCCGCGCATGGCTTCCTCGAAATTAATATTTAAAAACACGAGTTAATGGGAGATTAGTTTACTCATTTACCTTAATCCCATTAACTGCTGCAACCTCCCTAACCTTCGAGAACTGCCTCTTATCATCCATATAAATAGAGGCCTTGGGGAGGGGGTTAGATATATATACTTAGAGAGCAAAGTTATGCTGGTGGATTGTCTACGGAATCTTTGGAGCAGAGAAACTCAGAGTCCTTTGGTGACAGAGGAGTCCTTGTTCAGACATTGGGTTGTAATCTAAACTCTTTCTATTATGGTTAATAAAGATATTACTTCTTCCATATGTGTTTCATATCTTGTGGATTGGTAAATGTTTACATTTCAATATAATATATGATTTGCCTAACCTACATCTATATATATGAATTGCTTTGTATCTGGAAGAGTGTTTATTAACAGGTGAAGGAGGAACTATCCTGGAGACTTTGAAAGTGGATCAGAGAGGGAGAAGCTAGCTTGGATCAACCTTCGTATTTTACAAGTAAGTTCATGCTACTTTCCTATTTCCTATTCTGTGCTTTTAGAGTCAAACTGTCTGCAAGTCATGAGTATGTTGGTAACCCCCCAGACCTAGGTTATTAGGTGAATTATCCTGTACAACACTTCCCCAATAAGATCCCCTAAAAGGGTCTCTTCAGGTTTATGGGTAGAACTACCTCCGACATGCGCCTTTCGATACCTTTCTGGTGAGTTAGTAGTTGGGCAATTACATTCCCTATTGAAGTTAGTAGGGCTTTCAATAAGTTTTCCTATCTTAACCAATCTACCCTGAGGATCTCTAAGTATGCTCATGAAAAAATTTAAACTAAAGAAAACCTATGCTACTACTATTGCTGAATTTGGGGGCACATGTTATAATAGATGCGCAGGTTCTTACCTCTCGTCTTACCGCTCCCCCGACACCAGCCTATTACTAAACTTCATAAGGAATTATACTCTACCTTACAGAACAACTCCCTGGAAACAACACCAAAATGTTCAGGTGTTATAACGTCTAGATTAATTCACCTAATATTTAACTATCGACCGGAGTTGGTAGGTTTAGAGTTGAAACAAAATATATGCAAAGGTAGAAGGGTTCCTATGGTGTCGTGGAAATATTCTAACAAACAAAAGATCGAAAGATATTTCAAAATGAAAAACCGAGTCAAACTCCTAAGAATTCAATTATTAAGGCAATTAAACCGAAACAAAATATCAAACTAAATAATTGACAGTTTATTTTATAAGTAAATAACTTTAAACTGAAAATGATACTATCAACAACTAACTTTTCAAAATAGGAAACTAAGATGCAAGGAAGACCTAACTAATAGGTTGTTGAATTTGGGGGTGCATGTTATAATAGATGTGTAGGTTCTTACCTCTCATCTTACCGCTCCACCAACACCATCCTATTACTAAACTTCATAAGGAATTATACTCTACCTTACAGAACAACTCCCTGGCAACAATGCCAAAATGTTCGGGTGTTATAACGTCTAGATTAATTCACCTAATATTTAGCTATCAACCGGGGTTGGTAGGCTTAGTGTTGAAACAAAATATATGTGAAGGTAGAGGGGTTCCTATGGTGTCGTGGAAATATTCTAACCAACAAAAGATCGAAAGATATTTCAAAATGAAAACCAAGTCAAACTCCTAAGAATTCAATTATTAAGGTAATTAAACCAGAACAAAATATCAAACTAAATAATTGACAATTTATTTTATAAGTAAATAACTTTAAACTGAAAATGATACTATCAACAACTAACTTTTCAAAATAGGAAACTAAGATGCAAGGAAGACCTAACTAACTTAGCAAGTAGAAAACTTAATAAAATAAGCAAGTAGAAAACTTAATAAAGAAAATTAAATAAAAAGAAACAAGTAGAAAACTTAATATGAATATCTTTGAATTCTGTCCTACAAGTATCTTTCAGTAATCAACACAATGAAAAAGGAATAACCTAAAAACATACTAAGGGTAACACATATAATACTGAATTTTACATGCAAACAGATAAATCAAGCCAAGGGCATAAACACAAAACAATACATCAGTAAAGAGAAATCAGAAACAAACTCAAGAAACAAAACATAAAATAGCTTAACACATATTCAAGGTGAAAAGAAGTAAGGTAACTTTTAATAAATAACCTAAAACAATCCAATTTAACTTTAATGCTAAATAGAACTATCATTTAACTATCTCAGTCGAAGCATACTTCATACATTAAATAAACAGAACTGAAAACAATATCTAAACACATTAAAAACACTAAAAACGAAACTATGGGCTAAATGATAGACTGAACTATAGGTCTGAAAAGGGTGACTGAATGATAGTTTAAACAGGTTGTCTAAATGATAGTCTGCACAGTTAAAATGACAAAAATTAACCTAAATGAACTAATATTCAATTGAATTCGTGCACATAAATCTAATGCATAAAGGCAATAAGTAAGCCTACTTATTAATCAAATTTGATAGTGAAATAAACTTAAACAAATTCATGAAAATAAAGAAATCATTGCATGTTAATAGAGAAACTAAAATTCAAATTACATAATTTATAACAGAAAGGAAATAAACAGAGTTGAATCTATTTAAAAGCAATCTATTCTATATGCTTGCAAATAAACTGAACAGTATAATGGAAATAAAATGACTGAAAGTAAATTTGAAAACAAACTATGCGCATATTTAATTTCAGAAATAAAATTGCATTATAGGAAAATGAACTAATAAAACAAACTGTAAATTAAACTAACTACAATAGAAAAGATGAAATAAATAAACAAGAAAAGAAACCTCTGGTTGATGAGGGGCCCTCTCAGCAATCAGGGGTGATGCTTGGCTAACACTTACTCAAATGAAATCATCAACAACAAAGCATACAACTCTTTATTCAAACGATGCAACAGAAATATATAATTCTTCTCCAAAAACGACTATCTAACAAATAAAATGATCAACTCTCTAACTCTGCACAAGGAGGTGTTTATATACAGCGTTTACATCAACCCAACACGTGGACTGTTGGTGAGGTGTCAACGAAGGAGACTGCAGGCTGGCGAATCATCTAGAAGCAGGCTTCATTACCTAGACACATGGACAGTAAATAGTTTGCAGGATGTTTGAAACGTTTTAATTCCTGAAATCAATTCTCAATAGTGCGCAGTTTGGTTAGCGATTTGGACAAAAAGCTGAACAACGAGCTGGATCATGAGTTGGATATATTGGCGTAGATCTAGGATGAATGTGATGTCTATTTGCTGGTGTGCTTAAGAACTATGGTCTGCATTAACAATATTTAAATTCCTGGAAACCTGCCAACAAGTTTCGCGTAGCGAGCTGGATGACAAGTTGGACGTGTTGTGCACATGGCAAGGTAAATGCATGCTTGTTGTTAATTCATCCAAAAATATTATATAACCTGCAAACAAATATACAAATCAATTAATATATCAAATGCGCTCCACTAATGTCAATTTTAATCAATAAAATCATAAAATGATAATAATAAATGGATTTTATATAAACCTTAAATTCATACATACCTAGGATGAATAGTGATCTATGTGACATAAAATATGCAAAAAGATAATAAAACATATGTTTAAATAAGTAATTTAACTGCCAAAAATGATAACAAATCTAGGATTAACATCTATGAATGTTGAGAATGATCAAGAAGATTATGAGTCTGGGAAGGAAGGTGATGGAGTTGATGAGTCACGTGGAACGAATCTTAATTCAAGGAATATGATAGATCTCACCTCCCAGTACCAAAACATGAGGTATGTCTAGTTTATGCACCTATGTTATGAAGAGAGAAATGTTTGAAATCAAAACTCTAGTTCGACTAGAGAGTTGGACCCCTAGTCTCATATATATCATATACTATATGGATCGATGGGTCGGGGCCCTTGACTCTCCTTATGAGATCACTTCTAGAGAGGTACCTCATTATTCTAGTTCACTTGGTCTCACTAAGGTAGAATTATCTAGCAGTATGTTTCCAATCACATAAATGGGAATTTTGGGCCTTCAATCATGCAAAGTCAAGGGAGTGTTAATAGAACTAGTAGTAATCATATTTAAAGTGCTCCACCTAATCAAAGAACTCAATCGGATATATTTGAGGAAATAAAGGAACCCATGGAGGCAACAACAAAAGCTCTTAAGAATAGGCAAATAGCTTCTCGGTAAAATGTTAACAAAGGTAGTACTAATCCTTTAGAATATGAATTTCTTGATATAAGTCAGAGAATTTTTCAAACCCAAAATGAGTTGATTTCCAATATTATGTCTGCTACGACAAAATAATAGTATGCTTGGAACAAAGCATTGCTTTCTCAAGAGATGCAAAGTGGAGTGTTTTTTGTTGGTGCTTTGATAGAAAGTGATTTATCGCATGATGTACCAGGAGAATACTTTTCCTTAAATGACTTACAAGGGAACACGAAAGAAGAAATAGATCCATCATTGCCCCTTGATCATGTCCTTGGTATTTATGAGCCTCCACCATATGTGGTAGTTAGTAGTATCGATGAAAGTAAAGAACATTGGACATCACATATTCACATTCCAGATCATGAGGGATTACTTAATTTCCTTTTTCGTAGAGATATTCCAATCCCTATAGGTGAAGGTTGTAGTAGACAAAATGACAAGTCACGTATACCTTCACCTCATTCAGTGGAACAAGATAGTCAACAAGGATTTTCTAGACTATAAATGAAGTTTAAAGAAGTGTCTCATCTATGTGGTTTGTAGAGAAATCAATGTTGAGGGGAGTTTCCACTATTCCAATAATATCTCCAATCAGATATATAGGAATATTAACTCAAAAACAAAGAACTAGATCAAAATAATTTGAAACTAGGTGCTTGAGATGAAAGCTAGAGTGAGCACAATTAATTCCCAATGTAGTATACCTTCCCAAAATTCACCTAGAATTAAGGGATGGTTTTACAATAGTCAATTACAAGTTTCGAAACATGATATCATAGTTAATTCCCAACACATTATACCTTCACAAAATTCACTTAGAATTAAGGGATGGTTTTACAATATTCAATTACAAGTTTTCAAACATGATATCATAGGTTCAATAATCAAATATGATTTTACACTAAAAACCTTTCCAGTGGATTAAACTAAAACAATGAAATTGGAGGGTTTAAACTAAACACTTGCAACGAATATCAAAAGGGAAGATCGATAAATTTGGAATAAAGGAGGTTTGTGATAGCTTAGGATCCTTTTCACAATGTACTAGGGCCATTTATGTTTCAAACATCAACGAGGCTAAAGTCTACTCCGGAACCCCAACATATGCAAACTAGATCTTGGGCTTGGCACTTCCCAGAAACCAGTGGTGAGGGATTTCAACCTAGGAAGTCTTTCAGAGGTCCTAATTACTATTATATATTAGTATTAGGTCAAAATTTCATGTTTAGAAAAGGTTTGACAAGTTTATGAGGTCACACAAGCAAAACTACCCTCTAAGACTGCACAATAAGCTTCACTTCTGGGATTCTCAAAAACAAGATCAATTTCACAAATTTTCTAGTTCAAGAATTGGATTTGTTCATTATCATGTCTAATAACATCAAAAACTAAAATCACTTAAATTCATTGTGTAGAAATTTATTAATTAGAGCTACACTGAAAACTAGCGATTTTAATTAAGATCTAGACTAGGTGTAGGAAATACGCAGGAAAATAAGACTTTGCTCCATTATGTTTCAGAATTATTATTATTATATCATATACATCAATGGGAGGCTGAAATATCTCTCACTGAAAGCTTATACATGATCTCTTACAATACAAAACTCACAGTAATGGAAATAAGACTAGAAATGTTATGGAGATCGAATGAAGGGCTCTCCAATCTCTACAAGGAACTTGAATTGGACTGGATATGAATTCAAAACCTGAAGTAAAACACTATTAATGTATTAATTCCATAAATCCTTGAGTATCACTGGAAGTGCAGCAGGGGAACATCTCCCGACTGTGACTAGGGGCACATCTCCCTAAGTCTGAGAAGCTAGAGCTCTCAATTCTAAAATGAAACTACCAAAAGATGTGAGAGTGGTTTGCCCTCCTTATTTTCTAGAATAAATTGGATTTCATATACATTGAATGTGGTCCATATTCCTCAACCAAACACCCTCATTCACTTAATTAATTTGTTCATATAGCTTTTTCCTTCTTTTTCCTTGTTTTATTTCCTTTCTACTTGGCTTAGATTTATTCTTTTGGAAATTTGATTTTAATTTGGACCCACTTGACTTCATGAATTCAACCTCCTTGGATAAAATTATACTCTTTATAATTCCTAAGTATTTTAGCTTTATTTCCTTCTTTTATTAATCTCCCTTGATCCTTATCTCTCAAAATCAAGAAACTCCTATCTTCATTACTTTTCTACTGTTTTTCCTACTTTTGGATGCTTTCTATCCATCTTTTTTATGAGTATACAACTCATATACCCTCATCCATTCTCCCCTCTTGGGCCCCTAATCCATGGACAACTCATAAATAATTATTAGAAATATTAAATATTACAAAATTGTGGTCCATTCTTCTACCATGATTTTATTTAATTTTACTAGGCACTATAGATTATAATTAATTCCTTGACTAATTAATTAATCTCAAGAAATTAATGAATTTTCCTCCTTGGGAATTTTTATATCTTCATGTGTCCCACATTAGTCCAATTAACATTCTAATACACCCTTGGGCATCTTAATTAGAAAAATTTCCACCCTTAGCCATCAATATTAATAATTTTAACCTAGGTGACTTAGGATAAAATTATTTCTTGGACCATAGCAAAAATTGGGAACATAAAAAATACTCCCCTCCTAAGATTGCTTGTCCTCAAGCAATTTAGTCCAAAGACTAACAATGCATATTTATCCCACACATGCTCATGGATTTCTTGTTTCATCATATTGATGACCATACCAAATCACCAACTCAATGCATCACAACCTAAACCATAAAAATCATGAGTCTATACAAGGAATGGGGATGAAACATATGGTCTGATTAATGCATTCTCCTGCAATCAATTGTTATAGGAAACTCTCCATCAAGGAAACAATAGTCACTCATCAGTCCTCCATACATCTTTAACTGATTTAATAATGTCTGCAACTTGTCCTTTATTGTATCTAAAACGTCTATATTCTTTTAGATCCAAGAGTTTCCTTCTTGCACTCTACAAAATCCAAAATTCTGATCCAAATGGTTAGGAACTCCATAATAATTCCATGGTTTGAAAGAGAGACTTTCTCTTGGCTATGTAGAAAATAGTATGGAATTTGAATTCTCCCAATGCTTCTAAACTCTTTGGACTTGATTAATCAAGGGTTGACAAAATAGTATTCATGTGAAATTTGAGATCATCTTTCCCACTCTTATGACCAAGATACATGATATCCATCATTCCAAACTCACATTTGGGAATCTTATCATACAAAGGTTGATCTCCCAAAAAGGTTAATGCAATATCCCAATGGTGCAAATACTCTTCCCAAATCTTGCTACAAATCAAATGGCCATCAAAATAAATTAATACATACTTACATAGATGCTTACCAAACACCTTGTACATGCAATACTGGAGTGTAAATGGTGCATTATCCAATTGAATGGATATGAATAAGGATCCATAAAGGTGATGATGACAAAATGCAATGGCCTTTTGTAGAACTTCTCCCTTCAAGCTAGTCTGGTGATGACCAATGTGGAGATCAAACTTGGGGAAGTTCTTAGTTATGAGAGATATTGAGAATCCCACATAGATTCCTTCCTTAGGGAAGATATTGAATCTAAATGGATACATTAATGTCATCACATTGCTCATCTTGGATCCAATCATTCAATGGCTCACATGCAAATTGATTTTTAGAAGATTCCACCACTAATTGAACTTCCCCAGCTAATGGATCCTCTATTAAAGGAAGAAATGCACATGCTACTACCCTATTTTCCTCTTCCTTGTATGCAACAACAAAATTATGGTATTTTACCATACTTACCCATTCAAGTAAGAGCTCATCTTCTCTGTCTGGTGGTCTACTAGGGGAAGGTTCCTGAGAACCTTTCCATGCCATCCTTCACTACAACACATAGTGTCAACACATAGAGTCTTGTGAAGGTTCCCAATACATTCCACAGAAAAATAGTGAGTCTATCCATCATAGGATTTCCCATGTATAAGGAAACCAAACCAATTCTCTCCATGGATAGATCGTTGGGAATCAAAGCTAGCTTATCCTCCAAGATCCCATCGTTCATGTTGTGATCTTCGCAATGTTTAAGTCACCCCGTTCATTATGTCACTAAATAGGGTACCAGGATCCCATGGCTATTTTGGAAGTCCATCACTTCCCATCCTTTGAAAAATATATTCCATTAGATCCAATAATGCCTCAGTCTCTTCTTGTACAATTTGATTGCTTGCATGCTCTGTTGCATCCAACATGCTTTGTATGCAAGATTATTTTTGTTGGCATGGTAGTTCAAAACCTTCCATGTACTTTCCCACATAATCAATGGATGTATTTTTACTGAAAGTATAGAAGTGCTTCCATACATACCCTTGTTGTTGGTCACATGGTAAGACAATATGAATAAAACCAAAAAAATTATCACAGAGGCAAAACGATTTTTTACCTTGATGAATCACAATCTTTGCTATGAATCTATCCACCCAATAAATGGATGAATAAAAAAAATTTCTTGCTTCCCCATGTGAAATGTAATAATACACCTCCTATATAGCAAAGTAATCCACCCTTAAGGGAAAATCATGATATTTCTGCATCAAATAAAAGGCTTGGCTTGCATCCTCCATGAGAGTGCTTATCTCAAACACTTGCAAATATCATTCCTCTTCATATTCAAATCCCTCATGTGGTTCCTCCATCAATGAATGAATATTACCAGCCATATATGGGTTACTTATTGTGGTGTAATAGGAAGTATGGATTAATCCCTCCAGCTCCATCTGTAGCTACTCTACCTCCGTGGCCTTTTCTTCTGCATATTTGAGTGCAAGATCATGATCCATGAATAGATGCAAATAAGATGATTTCATATTTTCAAGTTTTTCTTTTATGATGCAAAATTGGACACTAGTAACACCTTCAATATTTTATCTTTCCCCTTCCTCCAACTATGTCATCCTCATAAGATCCTCAATAATTTTGTCTGCACCATTGGATCTTGACAATACCTGCAACACTTTCTCTTATGAGACCAAGAGTTGGCTCTCAAAGTCATGTAATGGAATCCTTTCCACATGTGGTCTCATTCAACTCATGAGAGTCATAAAAAATATCATCCAACAATCCATCCCTTTCCCTTCTTGCTACTTGAACACCAAAAATTTGAGCCTCAATACCAAAAGACTCAACCATGCCAAACCTCTCCTCTGAAGTGTTTGCAAACTCATTATGACAGAAGGGAATACAAAAATATGAATGGTGATAATACATTTGCATCATATATTTATCCTCATGAATTCTAGTTGTGATGGAATGTTCTTCCACCAAACTCTCTGGTTCACACCCAACTGTTGTGTGCATGCCTTTTTCTTCCTTATGAAGCTCAAGTGGTGGTTGTAAATCATATTTGTGTTATTCTTTTGGATCTGATTCAAAATATGTCCCACCACCATAAACATAATCAATATCCTTTGAAATGATCTTGAAATCACTAGCAAAGAAGCTGGAAGGTCTAGAACTAGAATCTCTTTCCACATTGTTCACAACTTCAACACTTTTTCCTTGGTATTTAGGTGTTTCATCTTCTTTGTCATCCTCCTCCAAGTGGTTTGCGGTTTCTTCATCATTATGGTTGACACAAATATGTTGATTTATGCACTCTTAATTCTCTCTAAAGGATGATCCTCAACTGTAGATTCATCATCGCTTGTACCACCTTCTTTACAAAAAAAAATTGGAGTCTTTCTATGGAAACAAACTAGAGAAGAATATCTTGATACTTCTCATTCATGATGGTGATATTAATATCTTTGTAAGATGTTTTACACTCCTCTCAATATTCTGCAATGACTCAATTGAATCACTTTTCCTTCCTCTAACAAAGCAGGAACAATTCTAGACATTGGTGTCTTGTGCCTACTATCTTCTTGGGGTATACTAACATAAGAATATTGATTCTCCTCAAGTGGAACATGAGAAAATACACTTGGGGTTTCATCTCTTTCATTAACATAGATGATTTCATCCTCAATTGAGAATTCTTCCTCTTGTTCCCATACATAATCCTCATCTTCAATAACTGGGACTAGTTTCATGACTACAAAATTGAAATTTTAATATGCAATATGCATTCAACTAAGAGTCTATGGAGCTCGGTATTGCTTCTCACAGTTGAATAGGACCATGCTCTAATACCATTGTACTAATCCAATCAGATATACAGAGATATTAACTCAAACACAAAAAACTAGATCAAAATTATTCGAAACTAGGTGCTTGCGATGAAAGCTAGAGTGGACATAATTAATTCCCAAAATTCACCCAGACTTAAAGGATGGTTTTACAACATCAAATTACATGTATGAAAATATGGTGTCATAGGTTCAACAATCAGATCTGATTTTACACTAAATAGCCTTTCCCGTGAATTAAACCAAAACAATGAAATTGGAGGGTTTAAACTAAACACTTGCAACATAGATCGAAAGGGCAGATCGGTAACTATGGAAGAAAGGAGGGGTGCGATAACTTAGGATCCTTTGCACAATGTACTGGTACCATTTATGTTTATAACATTATGGAGGATGAAGTCTACTCCAAGGCTCCTGGGCACCCTAGCATATGCAAACTAGATCTTGGGCTTGGCATTTCCCGAAAACTAGTGGTGAGAGATTTTAACTTAGGAAGGGTTGCAGAGCTCCTAATTACTATTATATATCAGTATCAGGTCGAAATTGCAGGTTTAGAAAATGTTTTACAAGTTTATGAGATCACACAAGCAAAACTACCCTCTGGGACTGCACAACAGGCTTCACTTCTGGGCTTCTGAAACACAGGATGAAGGTCACAAATTCTCAAGTTCAAGAATAGGATTTGTTATTATCATGTCTAATAACATAAACAACTAAAATAATTTAAATTAATTGGTAAGAAATTGATTAATTAGAGCTGCAATAACAAACTAGCCATTGTTCATTAAGATTTAGACTAGGTGTAGGAAATACACATAAAAATCAAACTTTGCTCCATTATATTGCAGAAATAAATGCAGAATTATTCTTATTGCATCGGATACATAAATGGGAGGCCTAAATAACTCTCATCGAAAGCTTATATATGGTCTCTTATAGCTTAAAACTCACAACAATAGAAATAAGACTAGAAATGTTATGGAGATCGAATGAAGGGCTCTCCAATCTCTACAAGGAACTCAAATTTGACTAGATATGAATTCAAAACCTGTAATAAAACACCATTAATGGATTAATGCCATCAATCCTTTAGTATCACTAGAATATCAGCATGAACACACCTATCGATTGTGACTGGGGCACGTCTCCCGAAGTTTGAGAATCTAGAGCTCTTAATTCTAAAATGAAACTACCAAAAGATGTGAGAGTGGTGTTCCCTCTTTCTTTTATAGAATGGATTTGATTACATATAAATTTAATGTGGTTCATATTCCTCAACCAAGGTGCTCTCATTGACTAATTTGTTTTATATAGCGTTTCCCTTCGTTTTCCTTGCTTTACTGCCTTTCTGCTTGCCTCAGCTTTATTCTTTTGGAAATTTGCTTTTACTTTGGACCCACTTGCCTTCATGAATTAAACCTACTTGGATAAAATTATCCTCTAGATCTTTCCTAAGGATTTTATCTTGCTTTCCTGCTCTTACTAATCTTCCTTGAGACTTATCTCTCAAAATCAGGAAACTCCTATCTTCACTGCTTTTTTGTTGTTTTTCCCGCTTTTCCTACTTTTGGATGCTTTCTATACATCTTTTTCTGAGGATACAACCCATATCACTTATCCTCATCCAATTCTCCCTCTTGGGACCCTAAGACATGGACAACTCATAAATAATTATTAGAAATATTAAATATTACAAAATTGTGGTCCATTCTGCTACCATGATTTTATTTAATTTTACTAGGTAAATCTAGATTAGAATTAATTCCTTGACTAATTAATTAATCCCAAGCAATTAATGAGTTTTCCTCCTTGGGAATTTTTATATCTTCATGTGGCTCACACTAGTCCAATTAATCTTCTAATACCCTCTTGGGAATATTACTTGGGAAAATTTCCACCCTTAGCCATCAATTTTAATAATTTTAACCTTGATGACTTAGGCTAAAATTATGTCTTAGACCATAGCAAATATTGGGAACATGACAATGAATTGGGAAGAGAGACATGAAGCAAAGTAAATATTAATGGGTATAGTTTCTCTCTCATTGGATGGAGGGCTATCTAGGTTTGATTCAAGACCATTGGATGATGGTCGCGAATGAAATTTGATCAATCATCCCGTGGCATAAGGTAACACATATGTGCCTCTGAGTATTGAGATATATATGTTATCCCATTAATAGTAAACCGACGGAGATTCACTTGTCAAGATAAATTTGTTTTATGGAACCCTATATATTAATACATGTCTAAGCCACATGAGAACATGTGGATAGGACCTTTCACAGTTGAACGTTTTGACGGTCATATGTATTATTTATCTTATGTGAATGGTTATCATTTCAGAACCCCTATCCATGACATCTTTTTGAGACGGCATATCCCGGATCAAACATAGTTGTGTCCTTGTCGTGTTATTGTAGGGTAGGTAGGTTGAATACGTTTTCTTTTGAACAAGTAGGTTTCCTTTTATTGCATTTGTCCTCTCATTTTGAAGCTTTTTGTTTTCCTAGTCTAGTTTTATTTCCTGCATGAGTGTCATACATTTCAAAACTAGGTACAATGGGCCTTTAATATTAGTTTTTTATATGGATCTTTTATTTCTTTGCCATTTAAATTTAGGAAAGTTAGTATAGATGGATTGCATTTTGCAGTTTCAACTCATAGCGGGTTTATGGTATAGGTATATTATGGAATTCATGATTCATATTGATAGACTATGTTAGATTTTTTTGTGCATTGGTGATTGTATGGATTTTTTCTGGTTATTGCTAGTAGAACTTATACCCTAAGTGATATAGGTACATTAGTGGTAGTTTTATGTACATGGTCTTGTTTGAGTTAATTTTCTATGCAATATTTAAATTAGTTCCCTCTCTCTTGGTTCTATACTTGGCATTATTTCATTCATCCATCTCATCCACTTGATCTCATCCGTTGATCTTTTTATTCTCGTAGATCAAGTGGATTGAGTGCAGTTAGGTAGGCCTGGTCATCGGAAGTGTATCCCCTAGATTCAAATCAAGTGATACCATCCTTTAAATTAGTTATTGGCTAGAGGGGTAGGTAATTGTAATATCCCGGTTTTGACCCCATTTGCATTAAAAGGTATATGATGTAATATTGTAATTAATCATGGTGTGGAGTTAAAGGAAAAGGCCCCACCATGAATTAGAGTTTTGTGTTTCGGCGATTGGAAGTGATGCTGATGGTATTTTGTGCTAGCCATGCGCGTTAAAATGTTGGACATCATGTGTGTATGCAAAATTAATCAAAAGCATACTACTAGCTATGTTGGTGCAACGGTAATGAAAAGGGCATGATTTCCTAAGGTTAATGGGGGTGATTGTCTACCCCGTGGGATCCATTGGGGAATAGCCAAGTATCAAGAGTTGAACCATCTAGATGCCAACCATCCTTTTTGTCTTACTCACCCTTTTCCCCCTTGTCTCATCTGCCAACTGAATTAATTTAGCAGGAGTTGGTTGGGGGCAGTTATTGCCTTAGGAAGACGTCTGCATGGACATCAACAGTCTAGTAGGGCTGTCAGCTCCTGACCACATGCAAGCCCAGAGGAGATGTCCTTCGTTTTCCCTCACGTGGGAGATGTTCTGTTTTCTTCACGTGCAGGCAGACATTCACGTATTATTTTTCCTTCACGCTCGGCTCTGTTCTTTGGGGGGGAATCGTTTTGGTATGTGTATTGCAACCTTCACAAGGGAGGTTGCGTTCTTTCCTCCACGCAGCTTGAGAGGTCGTGGTTGTCTTCTGCACGTATTTGGGTTCGCTGGGAGTTGTTGTTGAGTCGTTTTGGCCACGTTAGGGCCATAAACGACTCTGGGAATCGAGTTTCTTCGCAAGAGCTGCGTTATCCAATTGCCATACCCAATTTGGTTGCGGTGGAGTTCCCTCCAATCCCAGAACTTGTGAACTGTTGTGTATTTTGTGGTTGTTGGTCTTGGAATGTTTGGAAGTGGAAATGGAGCCTGAGAGGGCTTGATAAACCCTAGTGGTGCAAGTGTCCATAGCTCCTTCGTGAGCCCACTAGCTTTGCAATCCAGTTTTCCCAGTTCCCTGAATAGCCTGTTAAACCCACTGTGTTGGCTTGGCTGAGTTGTGTACCTTTGGTTACATGTGATTCGGTTGGATTCCCCTTAATCCTTGTGGAATCATGCCCAGCTCAGGGGTGGCAGTGTTGCTGAGAGATTGATGAGCACACTGGCCTATGGTTGGGTGGAACGTTGCAGCGACGTAGCTGGTTGTGGGACAAGCTTCGTATAAGATAAGTGCCTTTGTTTATCTTGTATATTTCATCTCTACAATGGTATTTACTGTTTAATGAATTACAATGAACATGCCGAATGGTAAAGATGTATCCATGTTTTAATTTCAAAGCTTTTCCTTTTTATGTAAAACTTCATGGGGCTAGTTGCCCGGGTTAGATCGTATGGTGGTAGCATCCTCTTCGTCGGTCGGAGGATCGGGGACTCTACAGTAATCCTACATGTATGCAGTTAATCCCGCTTGCCCTTCAAAAAGGAATTACTGTGGAAACTACGTCAGGGCTATGTACGCTCACTAGCAATGGATCTAATCCTTTGTGATATCCAGGGTCCAATAATCTATCCAGTGTTGGTACCTTTTAGTCACTAACTAACTAAATAAATGTAAAACGAAAACGTGCTTCAAAGAATTATCTAAAGAAAGAATATGCAAAGTTAAATTGAAAATGAAAATGTCAAAGCAAGTATGAAATGAAAATGCAAAGTTGAAATTGAATAAAGGGGGACTTTCTAGAGTTAAAAGGGTGCCTTCTAAGCATTTCATTCATTTGTGAGACACCACGCTTCCTTAGTGTTTCATTTCCAACAAATGTCATTGAGGCCGATGGTTTTCCCTTCTCTCAAAATGTAACTTGAGTCTCTCCTAAAGTCAACCCACACTTTGACCAAGCCTATGATTATCACTTACATTTAACCCAACAAAGGGAGGATTGATATATGCATTACATTGTGTAATTAATTTGAGTAGGAGTATGTAAGTAAAACTGGTTGCTCGTCTTATATTGCATTAGGTAAGTGTCTTAATTTTGTTGTTTTTGGGTTGATCACCATTGTATCAACATAACTTATCATTTAGTCATTTATCAATATCAATCATTGTTGAAATATTGTAACTTCGAAGAATATTCTATATGTATCTTTTGTGGTCCCCGATGGTCCTACCAGGAGAACCACTTGTATTACTTTGTACCCCGATGCTTCTAATCGGAAGAACTAATAAGAGTCATGAGGTAGTCCCCTCTAATTGTAAAGGTGGGTCATTAGCACCCCAGTGTGGTTACTTGAGCCTACATGTATAACTTGAGCCTACATGATTTAACTCGAGCCTACATGTCGAATGAGTTAGTTAAAGTGAACGGATGAATATAAATAGAGGTGTGGTGCTCCTCATTTGAGACACACACTCTCACTTGTATAGCGCATTAGTGGAGAAGAGAAGAGTAGCAGGAGAAGGAGGAGGATGAGGCTTTGATCTCCTTGCTGGTTTTATCTTTTACCTTTTTGGGGCATCTAAATTGAGGAAGATTTTGCTAGGTTTTTCCCTTTAGGGTTTTCCCAGGATAAATCTGTGTTGTTCTTGTGATGCTGTTTCTTTCAGTGATCCTGTTTATTTCAGTGATCCTGTTTATATGCTTTTGTTATAAAAATGAAATGAAATACTGATGTCTTAGCTAAGCATATGAAAAATTTAACAATCATGATAAGTTCACTAGCACCTCTTGCAGGAATCATACATGACTATTTGTTTGTCTTGAGCTATGGTCAAATTTTGACCAAAGTTTGGCATTTTGACATGGTCAAACCTTAATTTGATTTGGTTTATGGGTCAAGTCAACAAAGGGATCTCACTATCATTTATCATTGATATTATATTCTCCATTGGAGGCCATTTGGACCCCTCTAAGTATCAATTGTGGATTAATAGGATTAATTAATTATTTGTTCAAAGGTTTGCAGAAAATAATTAAGCATGTTTTATTAAAATATTTGGAGATTGATTCACATAGGTCATAACATATTTGCTATATATATATGAGTAGTGGATCTTATGGTTTTGAGGTCTACAAATCCATTCATGTAGTCAAATTGTTATTTGAGTAGATTCATGATTCATTCCTATTTCCAACATATAAATTCAAAATTAAAACATGAACAAGGTTTTTTATGTATGATTTGGGATAAGTGAATGGTAAATGCTGGTAATAACTCCTGATTCAATATTCTATTCATGACTAAAACATTAATTTATAGATTACAATGAGGCGGTTGAGAACCAGCCTTTTCACCTTCCCGGGCAACTATTCAAATTCCTATTTAATTATTTATTTACAATAATCCTGATGGATTATATTCTAACAATCCCCCTCTTAATCCGAAGGGGTGTTCGTAAGTCTGAGCATGTTTCTGAATCTTTCAAACTTTTCTCGTCCAAGCGCTTTGGTGAAGATGTCTGCAACTTGATCATTTGTGGAACAATGTCGAAGATGGACTGTCTTGGCCTCTACATGATGTCGAATCAAATGATACTTTGTGTTGATGTGTTTGGTTCGATCATGGAATCTAGGATTCTTTGCCAGCTTGATTGCAGAAGTATTGTCGACCAACAATGGAGTGGAGTTCTCTTGTTTTTCTTGCAAATCTTCAAGCATCTTCCTGAGCCATACTATTTCTTTCGTTGCTTCAGCTGCAGCCACATATTCTGCTTCTGTTGTTGAATATGCTGGAACTGACTGTTTGCAAGATCTCCATGAAACAGCTGCTGATCCAAGACTCATAGTGTATCCAGAAGTTGATACTCCTGTCTCCTTATCGCCATCAAAGTC
>LPNX010017903.1:149631-227178 GCA_001517045.1 Pseudotsuga menziesii | reverse complement strand
GGCTTTTTAGTGGGATTTTCAGGGAAATATGGTAGGCAAATGGACGAATGAGCCATGAAATGGGGTAGATGAGGTAGTTAACCATTTTTTGGTGTTAACAGGAGGACGGAAAAGAAGGTGGAGGCGAAAGATCTATCAGGAAAAATGGTCATAGATACAGCAGTCATGCTAGGGACAGACAAAGATCCTATGCTGACGATAAGAGCCGCGGCTGCACTAATTGATGCCTCTTCTTATAACATAAAGAAGGTGATGTTTGAATTAGAATCAGCTAAAAATACCACTACTCAGCTAAAAGACACACTGAGACAAGAAAGAGGAGAGGGTAGCAGACTTAAGAGGAAGTATGAACATGTGCTAAGGGAAATGGAATCCACGAAGAGTGAAATCCATCTCCTTCAGGTGGAGATCCAAGCCAAGGGAATAACACAAGAGGCTCTAGAAAAGGCACAATAGGAAGTTCAAGATCTAAAGAATGAGAAGGAACAATTAAAGGCAAAGGTAGAGGACCTAGAGGCACAACAGACTATCATTTATGAGTCCAATACTGCATACAACAAAGAACTGAAAGAGCAGCTGGCTTCTCTGACTGCTGAACTAGAGATAGAAAAGGAACAACAAGTCAATATGCAGCCATTTAAAGAATATATCCTAGCACAAAAGGCTAAAATGATGCAGCTGCAGACTGCTCTGGAAGAAGAAAGATGCAAATTTCTTCAGATGGATAGCAGGTTAGAGGAGATCATAGAAACTTCCTCCTATTTCGTAGACAGGTCCCAAGATGTTCTTGAGGTATTGAACGCCAGAATGGCAAGACCAGAAGATGATGCCGATATTCCAGTAGAACTACCAGCCAAAGATCATCAAACCCTCAGTAGAGATCACAACCTAGTAGAGTTTGCCATCAGTACTGTGGAAGACTTTAAGAAAGTTGTAAAAAAGACGCAGGGAGCATGCTCAGAGTATTTCAGAAGGCTCCTGAACACGTACAACCAATGTAAAATAGAGGCTGAGCACAGGTTGGAGGGGTTCCCGTATCATGAAGCCTTTCTGGAAATATTGCAACAAAGATATCAAGAGGCGGAGGCCAGAACGCAGCAGGTGAAAGCCATTGATGACCAAGTGCTGAAGAATGAAATAAGCCACGCAGCTGTTAGCCTACAGTTTTTAGAAGATCAGCTACGGCTGAGCCCAGCAAGAATCGAGGCCATCAGGAACCAAGTTGAGAAGTTTGACATAAACGTTCAGTTCCTGGAGCCATGCGCTTTTGAAGGCCTTGCTACTGAAGCAGCAGCGTGGAAGAAGTTCCTAGAAAGTCAAGTGGGACCCTCCTCATAGAGGACCGGTCAATTTTGTAATTGATTTAATAATTTGTAAAAGCCTTTTTGAAAAAATGAAGTGTTGGGAAAACAAAGGGTTGGGAAGCCCAAAGGCCACTTTGGGCAGCCCAACCAATTTTTACCTTTTTTTGTATAAAAGTAGGAAAGGTAGAGAGGAAAAAGGGCTTTTTTCCCCAGTAAGACTGGAAGGTTGTTGTAAGAAGAACTATTTCCTTTTGCAATAAAAATTACAGTTTTACTGTTGAAAGAAGATCGATGGGATTTCAAATGTTTTGCCATGGATAGTCGAAAGATGAACTACTTTGTTTTTCAGCATTGTATCCGTGAATAGTGAGATCGTTCTAACTTATGACCTATGTCTTGTTTAAATGATTTCTGATTTATTTTACAAAATAACCACCATGAGTAATGCATGCTTATTATGAAACAATTGGTTAGCTAGTTGTGGAAATATCTTTCATTGTTCATGCCTGTAAAAGTAAATGTCAGCTATTTGCAATTGCTTTTATCATGTGTGCACATCCGCATTGCTCATATTTATTAAATATAATCTGGCTCCCCGGGGATAGGTAGATAGAGATAGATAGATAGATAGATAGCAAGGTCAGTGCATAGATGCATGTGTGATTCTGGTGCTGGTGAGCCTAAGACGATAGGTAAGAACATGTGCATCACATTGTGACTGCTCCTCGCATCCTTCACCACCCTGCATGTTTAGTTAGATTTTCGCATATCATTCTTAAGTCTAAAATAAAAATTCCAGTGGATCAGGCTGCAACCGGTAAACCCTTGTTGTTACTTTGACCTACGGTAGCCGGACCGTAAAACCAGACAGATTCCCTATACCAAACAGTCAACGGGCTAGTTGGGAACGTTGATTGGGGAGAATCCCTTACTGTTTCCGCCTGTGAATTTCCAGGACCCAATAGAACCTTGGCACAACCCTCTTGCTGCCCACAATCACTACAACTACACCAAACCCAGATCAAAATGCTCAAAAACACAAGGAAATTTCTTTTCCTTGGCAAGAAAGCCCTTTGTTCAAATGTTGTTGAAGCAAGTATGAAAAAGAATGAGAGTCAAATTGTTTATTTAGAACAAAGATAGTCTATGAGGGTTTTCTAAAAGTTTCTTCAATGTGAAACTACGGTTAATGTCAGATAAAAGCACTTGGCTAAGTCCCCATGGTCAACTCCTAGTCAAAATGCAATCAAATTATTGCGAAATCACACCCATTTTGTGTGGAAACTCCAATGAAATGCGACTTGGAGTTTCAGAATTGTGAAATACCATCTGAAATGTAATGGAGTAATGGAGTTGGATACTTTGATGACTGACATTATAAACTTTGTTGAAACATTAGCTGGCTATTCTTCTTCTTCTATTCTAGGTTGTAGGTTTAAGGTTGCTGTTGGTAGGCAATTTGAGTGACTTGACCAGACTTTGTGAGTTGGACCTTGATCTTGCCAGTTGATCCTTAATTTGGCTGCTTTGTATGAACAATGCTACATTATTGGTGGAAGTATATTTTAACCTTGAGCCCAAGCTGTGGGTTATAAGTATTGGAGTATTGCCAACTGTGGGTTAGGAGTATTGGAGTATTGAATGCTAGTACTATTGGAGTTGGAGACTTTGATGACTTCTACTTCTTCTTCCATATACTTCTCTCTAATTTCCAATCTTTTAGCTTTAGACTTGTCTCTCTAATGTCCAATATTTTGGCCTTATACTTGTCTCTACACAAGTCTAATGATGCCTCATTGTGTGTACAAATGCCTCAAAATTATGTGCTCACAACTATCATAATGATAGGTTATACAATGGAAAAATATGGCCAGTAGATAATCATTACATCACAGAAGATGGCAGTACATTACATTCCCCCTTAATGACAACTTTGAAAATCCTGGATAAAGTGGCAAAGAGAACTTCAAACTTTGCTATTGTCAAGGATAAGCTGTTGAGTGGAACAACGTAGGAAACCCTCATAAGCTGCAACCAGATCCTCAATAAGGTGCAAGAAAAAGAGACCTGCTACCATTGAGAGTCAATGCAGAAAGATCCAGTAATGCCAGCATTCCAATCAGCTACACAGTTAGCTGTGTTTATTTATTTAAATTGGTGCAGAGAGGGTTGAGAATTTGAGAAATACTATTTGAACCAAATTCACTCTTTTTGGTGGAGGGTTCAAACTGGACTTATGAGTTGGGGCTCCAGGGTCAACCTGAAAAATATAAAAATACAACATTACACAAATTTTCAAGAAAATATAAATATTTGGTTGATTTCTATTGAAATTTTATCAATTCAAGCCAACAAATTTATGGGTACTGGATGGAATTGAATTCTATATACTCTTTGACAGGAACCCATCGAACTTTTGGCTAGAGTTGACCTGTCTAAGTCTGATCAAGACTCGCCATGTCTGGAAAAGTTCTGTCAGATCCGGCCTGGACAAACTGGGTCAAACTTGGGACTGACAAGTCTGACTAGATATGGCTATGTCTAGTCTGAACTGATTCGTTTCGGAGTTCGGTTTGGTCTAACTTCCAAGTCTGGGTAGACTTGGCCATGTCCTATGACCATGGAGCAGCCAGATAATGAATTTCAAATTTTAGCTGCAAGTATGGACTCTGGAGCCACTAGTTAAAAAAATAGGTTCTCAGTTGTGGAGCAAGATGTTGAGAATCCTGGGGTTGCCGAACTAATTTAAGAAAGGAGGCCTATCTCTAGGTTCTGATATCTATTGATAAGGACTAGAGATGGAACAAGTTGAGGAAATAGAAAAGATATCTTGATGTATAAAGGATGAAACTTTAGGAACTTGTTAGGGAAACATGACATCGTATCTCTAATATCAGTATTTCTGGGCCTGTAAGTACAGTTTAAGAATTTTTTTACAATTGCTTGCAAGAATGGAATGCCTTTAATGGGTGAAGGCCTTTCTCCACACAAATAAGACCTGATGTAATTGGTAAAATAATATCTTGAGGAGTTACAATTACAAATGACACCTAGATGAGAGTTACATTCCATTAAATGGAAAAATCCATGATAAAAAAATTCCACTATAGACAAAACATACAGCAAGACAAAAAATACCGAGGACAAAACTCATTTATATTTCATGATGACCAATTGATCCCATGGTGTTGATCATAGATCATGCCAATTATTTGATAAAGATCCACATTAGTAATGTGTGTTTGTTTGGGGTAGCTGTATATGGCCTGAATCTACTATTTCATTATTTGCTGATCTACTTGAAATGTTATATTCATTTGTTTTTAATGCAGAAAAAGTATTATAAATGAAATTTGTTTATGGCCAATTTCAGCAGGAAATTTGACATTAGCACCTACTGACAAAGCAATCCGATTGGCAAGTAAAGTGCTATCAAATGCTAAGGACGATCCCTGTAAGAGTATTTTAAAGATGCCCACATTAGCATTGAATGATGGTGAGAAATGCTTTTCAATATTTATATCAATGAATGGCTTAGTGGGAGATCCTATTTCCTTTGAGAAAGAACGTACCGAGGTCAACCCTTGGACACCTGAGGAGAAGGGAATTTTCCAAGAGAAGTTTGCTGCATTTGGTAAGAACTTCATCAAAATTGCTTATTTTTTGGATCACAAGAGTACAACAGACTGTGTTGAGTTTTTCTATAAAAATAAAAAGGTAGAAGACTTTATGAAAATAAAGAAAATACATAAACTACATAATGAAAGAGATTATTCTTGTGTAAGTACTTACCTCACCACCTCAAGAAATAATCAGCATAGAGAGTCGAATGCAACTTCACTGGATGTATTAAAAGATGCCAGTAATCAGGCAGTGGGTATTTAGCATAAATTGCAAAAGTATGCTGGAAGGCCACTAATGGGCATGCACTTTGATCATGGAAGATTTACTAGTCAGTCTTTCATGGACACATCTAACAAAATAATAGTCAATTCTGATTTGGACCATGAAAGCACTGCCGCAGTGGATGTCTTGGCAGGGATATGTGATGCTTTTTCTTGTGAAGCAGTAGGATCAAGTGTTACTACAACTGGAGTTGATCTATCTGAAAGTATTCAGGAGAAAGGTTTCTCCAGTCAACACAGGAATAAAAATGCTGATACTAATCATACCTTAACATCTGAAGCTATTGAAAATATTGAAATACAATATTCTTCTGAAGAAAATTGTGAGGACATCAATGTAGATTGGACTTATGATGAAAAGGGTCTTTTTATCAGTGCTGTGGCCATGTTTGGTAAGGATTTTGGAAGAATTTCCCATTATGTCCATTCTATAACAGAAGTTCAATGTAAGACGTTCTTTAGCAAAGCTCATAAACGGCTTGGACTTGATGAACAATGAAATAAATACAAGATGATGCTTCTCCTTCAGAGAATTGGCTTGGACTTGATCTTGGTCTGTCTTAAGGGCACAATCTTCAAAAAAATCTACACGGGCTATCCACGATGTCTGAAACCAACTCTGCCCCTCGGCTAAAATGCCTGATGGAAGACCATTTTCTCAAAAAAAAACCAACCCATATGTCTCACCACTTGATGCAAAATCTGCTACCCACTAACTCATCCAATCTTCTACTTCAAGAAATCATATATAATATTTTCAAAATGTTTGACTGATCTTCAGTCTCAATTATCAACTATTCAACAGGTTACTCAAATCAATTGGTGCCTGGATCCCATATTGTTCATTTCAAAACATTAAGCCCTTTCTTTTGAATGACCGTAATATTTCACCAAGATCAAAGTTATTAATAGATGAAGGAATTCATAACCCAAATAACCCAACATAAGCAATCTCAGGAAGATATTTAAAATCCACTGCTAATATAAATGTAATCTCGGGAAGGTCTTCAAAAACCTCTGCCAATATACTCTTTAATTTCTATAATCTCATTACCAGTTTCCAATCCAAGACTCGACAAGTGATTCAAACTGCTGTGAGACTCAAAATAAAAACAAAAAGTTCTGCTACGGCCAACTCTATATCATTCAATCGCAGCAGAAACCCATCAAACACCAAATCCTACTGAAAACATTAATTTGCTATGCAAAACCCGAAAAAAATCAATTTGGGTTCATTAGTAACGATTGTTTGAGGCCTTGATTATGCAAATCAAAAGTAAGGTTCGAATCCGAGGCACTTCCAACACAAGCTAAAACGCTGAGCTTATTGAAACCCCAAAACCTAGGTCAACTAACAAATAAGACTTGAAAATAAATAAGAAGAACCTCATATTAAGGTCGTTTTGCTCCATTTCCCAAGCATCTTTTTGCACAAAAAATCGATGATTCCTTTCTCCAGCAATCCAAAAAGAATTTCAGGGTAGATAAGGGAAAGACGCCTTCAAATAATGAACAATTGAACTTGGCGGTAAAAAGAAGGCTCACGTGAATGTCGTTTTGTCTATACATTGGTCAAATGACAAAATGTCTCAAAAAGTAAAAAGAAATGAGCAACCCACTAAAATATATAATTCTTTCTATCACTGTTTTCAATACTATGATATTATTAAGTAGAATGGTACATGCAATTTTAAGAATTAGTTTCCAGTCTGGGATGGTTTGCCACATCTCAAGTATTATTGGTTGGCCAATATATGACAAACAAAGTTAAACTCTGTCAAATACCTAAACATCAATATTGGTGAAAGTAAGTGTACAAGGCCATTTAAAGTGTAAGGATTAATATTTTCTAAATAAATTTAATAAACATTAATATAGCAACAAAATCCCTTCATTGCTAGATGATTTTCTCCTATTAGATTGTTTCTCCCCCTTCACTACTAGAAATATAATGGTAAAAATAAGAGGCCAATTTTCCCATTTAAGTGCATGATAATGTGAGGTAAGTGCAAGATTAGGGTTTGGGGGGAGGAACCCACCCTTCCCTTGTTATTTTTAGCTTTTGTAAGATTAAAATTTAGCATTTTTTTGTGGAGAATGTGGCCCCTGAGAACCCAAAAGAACCAAAACGTACCCAAAAGAACCTAAAAACAGGGTTCAAGTACCCATTTGGGGTTAACTCCCCACTTGATAGCTAGGAAGAGCCAAGTACTTCATAGAAGAACACAGTTCATTTGGGTTCTTCTACATGAAAACATATTCATCGATGGGATTACTAAGGAAATTGTTTGATATATTAAAGGAAACACTTGTTAAATGGGATTTGTTACAATAATTAGTTGTCTCAATCTTGATTGCAAACAGTCCCTGAATCTGGAATTTTATCAACCTAAACCATTTCCAATCAGCCTCAACATGGTGATTTTTTTAACACTAATTGTTGAAGTAGTGGATGGATGTTGAATGGTTTCCTTTGTTATGTTATATTCTATCCTTCCATCTATTGATGCAAGGGTACTAGTTAGTCTTTTATTTTTTAGGCTGAAGTTGACGCCAACAAGATACCGGGTGGTCACTAATCGTGGGGTCACTTGCCTTTTATCATTGAAAACATGGAGTCTATGCTTTGACCCACACACAAAGTGACCATTGTTACAACCAAATTGGATGAAGCTTTCAACGTTTCCATTAGAATTAGAGTTATCGAATGTTTTTTGAGCTAAAGGGAACAACATTAGAACTTTTATGGAAGCAAACAATAGTTATCAAAAATCCAACTCATGCTATATTGCCTAAATTATGGGCATGCTGTTCCATTCTGCTAGATGTCACATTAATGGTCATGTGGTTGGTGATTATGACCTAAATTTTACAAAGAATATTTAGAGAATTGAATCTAATGAAAATCCAGGCCCTATGAAAGATGGACAAGTTGAAAAGGTTGGTGAGGGATCCTCGTGTTCAAGGGAGTCTTCAAAGTTGGTTAAAGGCTTGAAAATGGTTGGTTTAAAACCATGGTAGTTGATGTAAGAAATGGGGGAATATTGGGTCCTGTGTGGTACTCAAGCTAGTTAACAAAAAGATGTAACCTCAACAATGCAGAAGATAAGGCAAAAGGTAGCAATATAACTTCAAATATTAAACGATTTAAGCAAGTCTCATTCTATTCTTTCAATCTCTTTATTTTTTTACAAGAGATCCATCCCTTCTATCTAAGCTTTGGCCATAATTGGGGGGTCACAAAATTTTGTTCCATGGGAATTTAATATAGGAAAAATGGGAAAAGGGGGGGGGGATATGCCATAAATAATTGTATTTTGGAGGATTTAGGGTGGGGTAGATAAAGAGAGGAAGGTAGATAACTCTATGTAAAATAATGAGATTAGGGGTTTAAGGACTTTCTACCTTCTAGTTTTATGGAGCCTGCAAAACCTTAAGAATATTCTATATACCCTTTGATGTCTAAACAAGTTGTCTTCAATTTGATAGAAGCGAGGACTATAGGTGGGCTAAGTTTGGTTAGTCAAGACGATAATACAATATCTAGGAGGGGGATGAATTCCAATATATACATAGCCCAAAACAAGGATAGAAGGGAAATACAATAAGGGGAACAAAAGACGTTACAAGGGGCCCTTAAATCAAGCCAATCCCCTGTGGAGGGTTACCCATGATGCTTATGCCTTCGATACTATGGAGTTGGGCAATCCCTTAAAACAGTGCTGCAACAATGGCAAGTGTGAAGAAAATCTTGTTAAGGTCTTTGTTTTTATAGAACTCTTAGATGTCGCTATAGCGACGGCAAACATTGACTTTTGTGCCCTAAGTCAACTTGACCATTGTAAAAAGTCAACAAAAGATGGTGCCGTCGCTATAGAGACGGTCAGGCATGGATACAGCAATGTCCAAGAGTTTATGCGTGGATACAGCGACGTCTAAGAGTCCAGGTGTGGATACAGCGACGGCTAGGCATGGATACAACGATGCCTCGTTCCTGTTACATCGGATTTTACACCAAACAGTAAGAAACGTGGAAAACCTCCGTGGAAAAATCCGTGTTTTTGTACTAGTGATCCCAACTGTTGCTAGTATTTGTGAAAGTTTTCTCATGCTAATGAGCATCTTTGAATCCATTTTGTCAGTTGATAGGTCATTCTTCACATAAGGATTAGTGGTTGGGGCTCTTACTGCACCCAAAATTTTGTTTATATATATATATATATATATAGAATCTAATTACAAAACATATCACATATTCGAAAAGAAATTACCGTATGAAAAATGTAAACACACCTAAAATAAATGAACTGAACATAACAGATCTGAATGCAATACCTAAGCTTGCTAAAGAGATAAAACGCTTACATAACAATAAATAGCAGGAAAGTAAAAAATCTAAATTTGCAAGACACACGTACATGAAATTAAACCATGGAAAAGTAAATTATCTACATTTGCGGAAGAAAAAGTACACGTAAGAGAAGTAAATGAAACTTTGCATGAAGTAAACACACTTGTACGAAAAGGAAACAACAAGGATTTTGGGAACCCCACTATAGTAGATGCGTAGGTTCTTACCTATCATCTTACCGTTATCCCCTCCCCCTTATTGTGTAATGTAAATGCAACCTATCTACCCCTATCTACCTAGATTCCAATCCCTTTAGCACCTCCACAGCAATGGCACCAAAATGTTGGGTAAAAAATGCACTATCTAATTCAACACTTAATTGTCAACCCGAGAATGGAGCTTGTGAGATGTAAACACTATATGTGCAAGATTGAAGGCTTGAACTAACTTGAGCTAACTAAGAATGCAAATGCACTAACATGCAACTGTATGATTTTAATCTACATGCATGACTTTCATAATTCAAATGCAAGAATCTTAATCTATCTATGAAAATAGGAAATTAACTAAGAACTTGAAAAAGTGACTATAATTTCAAATCTAATCTAATGTATTCTATAAAGGCAGGAAACTTATTAATAAATGAGATTCAAATTAGTCTAACGCTATACTAATCTATTATAAAGAGTAGTTTCTTGGCCCGAAAGCGATTTAACTAATGAGAGCAAAACTAATTACTTGCAAAAAATTATCTGATCTATGTTATGAATCAAAAATAAATGCATTTCAAAACAATAAACCAATCAAAGAAAACTAAACTTGGAGATTTATAATCAAACCTAAAACTAAGTACAAAACAATAACTGAAAATATATTCAACTGTAAGCAAACCTACAACAGAAAAAAAAAATTACTTCTACTCTACCTCTTCACCAAACTATACCATAAACTAAAGAATGCTAACTAATCATAAAAAGATCATGCAAGTAATTTACAACTTGAAAAGTAAACTTACACTAAACTAGGTTATGTGAGATTTTATCATCAACCTTTAAAGTCTTGAAAATAATTGCATCTTTAAAATCTAAATGAACCTATTAAGCTTGAATTTGAAACTATGTACTAATCTTTTACATCTACTTGAATGAAATAACATGAAGAAATAAAACTAACAAAGCCTAAAACAATGAATTGTTGTGTAACTGAAAATGAAAGATTGATTATGGACTCAAGTGAAAACTAAAAATGGAATGCTAAACCTATTTCAGAAATGAGACAAACTGATATTCAACAAATTATATGACAATATTTTAAACAAGCTTAAGCTAATCTAGCTTTTAGGCATGAAAACAAATGAAAGTAACTCATAAACTATCTAAGTCATGATAACAAATAAAACTAAAACTATTTCCCACTTGAATCAGTAAAATACATGTTGAATATAAATTGATTTTATCATTATTAAAATTGAAATAACTAATCTATGTGTTAATATAGAACTAAATATGAATCGTTAGAGGTGGATTCGAATCTGAACTAGGAACATAACACGGTGGAATGCTGCAAAATTAACCTCTACCTTAACTAGCTATTTCTTCAAAAACAAAATACTAACAATTCTAAAAATGAATTAAAATTATGTCTAAGTGTGAATTAAAGGTTGAACGACAGTATGCATTAAGTTGTCAACAGAAGGATGAAAAACAGTCTACATAGAGAGACGAACAGAAGGCAGAAAAACAATCTATGTAGAGGGATGAACATAAGGATGAAAAACAGTCTGTATAGAGGGACGAACAAAAGACTGAAAAACAGATTGCACAGAGGGATGAATGGCTGACCATGTGGAAAATTGCATAAAAATGCAGGAAATACACAACAAAATGTCACATACAGGAAAACAAACTTCTTGCTTGCAGAAATGAAATAACTTACAGGAAAATGTAATAGATATATATATATATATATATGAAATGACTTAGCTACAAACATAAAAAGAAACTGATGAAAATACACAAATAGAACCTATGGTTGTTGACGAGCCATTCTCAGCAATCAGGGGCTGAATTCCTATGCCACTCAATCACCGATCATTAATAGAGAAACGAGAATGATCACCAACAACTGAAATATAGACTTTTTATTAAACTAAAAAAAAATTTTACAAGGATTTTTCTCCTCCTCCTCTTCAAAACCAAAGAGGTATTTATAAGATGATTACAATGGAGATTAGATTGACCACCTCTTGCTAAAAATAGAGGTTCATTACTACTGTAACAACTACCCACGAATTCAGAAAACAACCAACCATAATTTATGTAAAAGTGGGTTTCAGCTAATCATGATTTTCTCCCAAATGGCTACGAATTGGGAGAAAATTCCTCACGATGACTGAAATGGGCCTATTCTACACAAAACCCATGTGCCAAAATATTCAATTTCACTTCTTTTTGCCCGCAAATCTATCCCAAAAATCAACTTTTTGTTAAAAACACGTGGTCTGCATGGCCGTTTGGATGAATGTTCTGGATGAACGTCTTGATGACCTGTAACCAAGATTGATCATAAATCCGGATTCTGAGCACATATTTTTCTGGTTTGTTGGCCACATTGAAGGTTGAGTGTTGGGTTGTTGAACTGAATGTTGGATTCCTAGAGTTGGCCTCCCCCACGTGAACCATTTTATTGAATAGACTGCATGTATTTAAACGATATATCAATTGCATATATGTCGATCGAGGATGTGCATATTCATGAACCTGCATAAAAAAAAAGGTGTGAGTATATACATTTTGTTAATTTAAAACATTTTTACAACTAACAAATTTTTTTAAGAATCAAAACAAAATTTATTAAAACATGGTTTGACTTTGTTTTATGTTTATTTGTTTTATGTAATGAATATTTTCTTTTTTTTTATGTTATGTTTATATTAAAAAGAGATTAGTATATATTTAAATAATAATAATAACCATTTTATTACTTAATGGTTTATTTGTTAAATTTGAAACAATGTTAAAGACGTATTATTAATTCAAATTTTTAATTTGTATATGCAAATATCATGGAACCAACAAGAATTAGAGAACAAAGTTAAATCCAGACAATAAACCAATAAGAAACATGTTATTAAAGTTAATGCAAAACTTAGGACCGAAAGAAAGGGCTAAATGGAGTGCAGAATGCCTATTATTTGTAAAATACTACATTTAATACATAAAAATAATATATTTGTCTTATTTTATATTTACGAGATTTTAATTAATAAAATAGAGTAAAAGGCAACCTTATTGAACATAGATGTATTAAATTATAGTAAATAGGTCGGAAATTAATGTCAATAAAACCATTATAAAAGACAATTTCGAGGCCCAACATACCCCCAGACCAAAGGTATGGCACGCCCTCGTGCCATGAATGAATCATAAGTGGTCTTTCATTTAATCAAAAACTCTGCTTGATCATAAATAGTTTATAGGAAATCGTTCAACAAAACTAAGCCAAATTTATTATGACAAAAAAACTAGAACTTAGAAGAAAAAAAAAGTTATGTTATGAGATGACCAAAACAACTTCATTTTATTTAAGACCTCTTAATACATACAATTTCACCAGTAGTAATAATTCATGCTTATGAAGACCATATAAATTAAGACTCTCCCCCCCAGACTAAAGGTATGGCATGTCCTCATGCTATGAATGAATAAATACTGGATTAAAATAAAAAACATGAGGGTATAGATAGTCGATAAAGCCTATAGTAAACCAGTCATCCCTGCTACTTCTCAAAGGTTTATTGTTATTCAAATAATTATGGTCAAATTTTGCATTTCAATCTCATTAGACTCCTAAGTTTCTGCGTCCCACTTCTAGGATAGTGATATCCTAGGTATGGTATGAATTTAGACAACAGGGTCTTAAGTGCAACTTAAAAAAATTCTCAAATGGAAGATTGATGGAGTTCATTTTCTTTAGAGAAACCATGCATACCTTCCTCCAGTAGACCCACAACAACCTTTATTATTACATAATCATTTACATATTTTTTCTCTCTTTGTTTTTTAGACTTTTTTTTCTCTCCTTTTAACAAGTTGTCCTTCCCACACAAATTCCCCTCTTTTAGTTGGCCCTATTCAGTACCCCATTGGGTTTACCTGGTCATACCACAGGATGGTACCCACTACCATCAAGCCTATTTAGTACCTCGATAGGTTAATTTCTTAAACTTGTTTTATATCAGAGGCTCTTGTCCCAATGTTTCCAGTCCCTATAGATATTCAGGAAATTATTTTTCCTATGAAGGAGTGGTGGGGGAGCAGCTCTAAAAACCATGCTATAGGGTGGGATGGTATATGGATTGGAGGACAACTAGTCTTCTCTTTGTTTATTATCATGGAACCAAAATAAAGGCTGTAAGAGGAATATACTGAATCAAAGATACAGACGATTGATGGATTTAGTGTAAAGTGGATGGAGCCACAAGATAATTAGTGATTGGTGTCTCTAGTCCCAAAATTCATCTCTTTCATATAGAATTATAGTAGTGTTCCCCACAAACTAGGAATTTCATTCACCCTTATGCTACCCTGTAGTAAATATGCTTAAATAACATGCCCTGATAATGAAGCTAGGATGTACTAGTGACCTCTAGGTTTTAGATAGACCTCAATTTATGCAAGTCCCCATGATATTTAAAGTTGGTCTTAAGTAACTGTTATACTAAAAAATATGCATGTATGAAAAGGAATAATGATGTAATATTGTGTTGGTTTAGTCATTAACATGATTGTATTCTTAGTTCTTTTATTTGAAAAGAAAACAAGAAAAAAATGAAGTTGCATTATTCCCTGAACTAAGAATGCAACATTTTATTTATTTACATAATTCTCTACCCTAAGAATAAAGAAAACATGTTTATTCAAGTATATGAGATTTTCCAAAGAAACCAAATGCGAAGCAAAATGAGAATTGTACCTTTATCCACATATGAAAAGATTGTTGCAGTGATTACCTGAATGTGGAAGTTCAACCAACTTACTTTTCTTTGCATCAATAGGTGTCGAACGAAGGAATTGTATTGCATTCGAGTTACCTCTTGAAACCGTCTTTCGATGTAGTCTTGGTACTCACCTTCCTTCTCTATGTAATAAAGATCCTTTTCTTCTAGTTGAGCAGTTGTTTAAGCACATGATCGATCTGTTGTCATGTATATCGAGAACTCTTTAATTTTTTGTTGCTCTCCTTGGGGTGTAATGCCCAATGTATCATCTTCTTTTGCTGTCTTGCAAAGAACATGTTTTTGTAGTTCTTGGGTTTTAGTTCGCCTATTATTTCGGGATAGGTTGCTAAGCTCTCAATTGCTGTCAATATCTTTTCTTCTGGAGAGATTGAGATCCCATTTGTTGCTAGGATTTGAGAAAGTTATCTCATGCTAATTAGCACCTTTGAATCCATTTTGTCAGTTGATAGGTCCTGCTTCACACAAGGATTAGTGGTTGTCGATCTTACTGCACCCAAAATTTTGTTATATATATATATAATCTAATTATGAAAAATATCACATATTTGAAAAGAAAATACGTTATGAAAAATGTAAACACCTAAAAGAAATGAACCGAACGTAACAGATCTGAATGCAATACCTAAGCGTGTTGAAGAGATAACACGCTTGCATAAGAGTAAATAGCAAGAAAGTAAAATACCTAAATTTGCAAGACACATGTACATGAAATTAAACTATGGAAAAGTAAATTATCTACATTTGCGGAAGGAAAATTACACTTAAGACAAGTAAATCAAACTTTGCAAGAAGTAAACACACTTGTGCGAAAAAGGAACAACAAGGCTTTTGGGCACCCCACTATAGTGGATGTGCAGGTTCTTACCTCTCATATTACCATTCTCCCCTCCCCCTTGTTGTGTAATGTAAATACAACCTATCTACCCCTATCTACCTACACTCCAATCCCTTTAACACCTCCTTGGCAACGATGCCAAAATGTTGGGTAAAATATGCACTATCTAATTCAACACTTAATTGTCAACCCGTGAAGGGAGCTTGTGAGATGCAAACACTATATGTGCATGATTTAAAGCTTGAACTAACCTGAGCTAATTAAAGATGCAAATGCACTAACATGCAACTATATGATTTTAATTTGCATGCATGACTTTCATAATTCAAATGCAAGAATGTTAATCTATCTATGAAAACAGGAAATTAACTAAGAACTTGAAAAGTAACTATAATTTCAAATCTAACCTAATGTATTATATAAAGGTAGGAAATTGATTAGTAACTGAGATTCAAACTAGTCTAACGCTATGCTAATCTATCCTAGAAAGCATTCACTTGGTCTGAAAGTGATTTAACTAATGAGAGAAAAACTAACTACTTGCATAAAATTATCTGATCTATGTTATGAATTGAAGACTATTCCATGTATGCATAAGTAAATTCCTATCTAAGAATGCAAGTGCAACTGATTTATGGAAAGAAATGAATTATTTAATTGCAAATTCGTAGAAAGAAAAACAAGTAATTGTGGATTCGTAGAAAGCAAAGAAAATATTATTCTAAATACCAAGTGTACATAAATGCGTTGCCAAATAGTGAACTAATCAAAGCAAACTAAACTTGGAGATTTATAATCAAACCTAAAACTAAGTACAAAACAATAACTAAAAATATATTCAACTATAAGAAAACCTACAACAGAAAAACAAAATACTTCTACTCTACCTCTTCAACAAACTATACCATAAACTAAAGAATGTTAACCAATCATAAAAAGATCATGCAACTAATTTACAACTTGAAAAGTAAACTTACACTAAACTAGGTTATGTGAGATTTTATCATCAAACTTTGAAGTACTGAAAACTTATGCATTTAAAATCTAAATGAACCTATTAATCTTGAATTTGAAACTAAGTACTAATCTTTTACATCTACTTCAATGAAATAGCTTGAAGAAATAAAAATAACAAAGCCTAAGACAATGAAATGTTGTGTAATTGAAAATGAAAGACTGATTATGGACTCAAATGAAAACTGAAAATGGAATGTTGAACCTATTTCAGAAATCAGACAAACTAATATTCAAAAAATTATATGACAATATTTTAAACAAGCTTAAGCTAATCTAGGTTTTAGGCATGAAAACAAATGAAAGTAACTCATAAACTATCTAAGTCATGATAAAAAATAAAACTAAAACTATTTCTCACTTGAATCAGTAAAATATATGTTGAATATAAATGGATTTTATCATTATTAAAAATAAAATAATTAATCTATGTGTTAATATAGAACTAAATATGAATTGTTAGAGGTGGAATGGAATCTCAACTAGCTACATAACACGGTGGAATGCTGGAAAATTAACCTCTAACTTAGCTAACTATTTTTGCAAAAAAAAAATACTAAAAATTATGAAAATAAATTAAAATTTTTTCTAAGTGCGAATTAAAGGCTGAATGACAGTCTGCATTAAGCTAGGAATAGAAGGCTGAAAAATAGTCTGCACAGAGGGACGAACAGAAGGCTGAAAAATAGTTTGTGCAGAGGGACAAACATAAGTCTGAAAAATAGTCTGCACAAAGGGACGAATAGAAGGCTAAAAAATAGACTGCATAGAGGGATGAATAGCCAACCGTGTGTAAAATTGCATAAAAACGTAGGAAATAAACAACAAAATGTCACCTACAGGAAAACAAACTTCTTGCTTGCAGAATTGAAATGTTTTATAGGAAAACGTAATATATATATATATATATATGAAATGACTTATCTGCAAACATAAAAATAAACTAATAAATATACACAAATAGAACCTCTCGTTGTTAAGGGGCCCTTCTCAGCAATCAGGGGCTGCGTTCCTACATTACTCAATCACCGATCATTAACAGAGAAACAAGAATGATCACCAATAGCTGAGATAGAGACTTTTTTATTAAACTAAAGCAAAGTTTTACAAAGAGTTTTCTCCTCTTCCTCTTCAAAAATAAAGTGGTATTTATAAGATGATTACAAAGGAGATCAGGTCGACCACCTCTTGCTAAAAATAGAGGTTCATTACTACTGTAACAAATACCCATGAATTCAGAAAATGGCCAACCATAATTTCTTAAAAAGTTGGCTTCAAAGAACCACGATTTTCTCCTAAATGGCTATGAATTTGGTTAAAATTACCAATGGTGACCGAAATGGGCCTATTCTACACAAAACTCTTGTACCAAAATTTTCAATTTCACTTTTTTTTTCCCGAAAATCAACTGTCTGTTAAAAACACATGGTATGCATGGGAGTTTGGATGAACGTTCTAGATGACCTATAACCAAGATTTATTCATAAATCCAAATTCTGAGTGGATTTTTTTTTGGTTTGTTGACCACGTTGAAGGCTGAGTGCTGGGTTGTTGAACTAAATGTTGGATTCCTGGAGTTGGCCTCCCCACGTGAACATTTTTATTGAATAGAGTGCATGTTTTTAAATGATATATCAATTGCGTATATGCCAATCCAGGATGTGCAGATTCATGAACCTACATACAAAAAAAGGCATGAATATATACATTTTGTTAATTTAAAACATTGTTACAAACTAACAAATTGTTTTAAGAATCAAAACAAAAATTATTAAAACGTGGTTTGACTTTGTTTTATGTAATGACTATTTGTTTTTTTGTTTATTTGTTTTATGTTATGTTTATATTAAAAAGTGATTAGTATATATTTAAATAATAATAATAACATTTTTATTACTTAATGGTTTATTTGTTAAAGTTGAAACAATGTTAAATACGTATTATTAATTCAAATTTTTTATTTGTATATGCAAATATCATGGAACCAACAAGAATCAGAGAACAAAGTTAAATCCAGGCAGTAAACCAATAAGAAACATGTTATTAAAGTTAGTGAAAAACTAAGGACTAAAAGAAGGGGCTGAATGGAGTGGAGAATGTCTATTATTTGCAAAATACTACATTTAATACATAAAAATAACATATTTGTCTTATTTTATATTTACAAGATTTTAATTAATAAAACAGAGTAAAAGGAAACCTTATTGAACATATATGTATTAAATTATGGTAAATAGGTCATAAATTAATGTAAATAAAACCATTATAAAAGACAATTTTGAGGCCCAACAATGTTTCTACATCAGTATTTTCTACGGAAGAAGAAGCTCTTCTCAGGGCCCAATAGCCAAATCTGATCTATAATCAATATGGAATTCTTTATGAAATTATCCCTGAGGCTCCAAGTTTTAGTAATGACCTAGAGAAACCCAAGCCTAGACCCCATGCCAATGGTGTAGTTGGTTCATTTAGTACACCAACTATAGAATCACTGCCTAAGAAGCTCGATGACTTGTCAGTGAAGCAGTCTGCAGCAGAGGAAGCCAAGGTTGCTGCTCTCTCACCGCAAAATGCTAATGTTTATTCAACACATTATTCTCAAAAGGGCACTCAACATCCTGGTGGGAAAAATAAGAAAGAGGAGAAGGGTGGGGGAAATAAAAATAAACAAAATCCCATGAATAATGCTGAGGGGGGTAAGAAAGAGAATAAGAAGGTAATTTTTCCTTGCAATTTGTGCCAAGGTGACCATCTAACTTACCGATGCCCCCTTATGGATCAAGCAAAAAAGTTTCTTAAGAAAAAAAAATTGGCTTTCCTAAAGGATCCTTTTTGCTTTGAAAGATGTTGAGGGCACACCAAGTGCTCCTAATGATCAGTATTATATTCATATTTTCCGATCCAGTACTCTTTTACAGACCAAAAATTAAAACTATGAATCAGAGCCTCAACCAAAGATAAGTCTATCGCCGAACCTTCAACCCCTCTTACTATTGAAAAACTAGTTATACCTATGCCTAAAATACCTAAATGTGTATGTAAGAAGAAATTCCACAATCCTAATGCCACAGATTCTTCTAACTACTCTATGGTAAAAGACTTATCCCAAACACCTTTTGTGATTCCAGATTTAGAAGGGATACAGAGCTTCCCTTTGCAACGCGATGCACTCTTACTGGATATAGAAAACATGGAATCCACAATCCTGTTGGAAAAATTTAATCTTTCTGAGGTTAAACTACACATGCCATACCATGTGGCCTTCTCTATCGATGCCATCCATGGTGGAAAAACCATTGGATGAATGGCGGTGGATGAAAACGCTTCCACATGTGTTATGTTAATTTCTTATTGGAAATATATGGGATACCCTAAGTTGGTCCCATTGAACACTTTGCTTACTTCTTTCGATGGAAGTTCCTTCCATCCTCATGGTATCTTGCCATCTTTCGAAATAAATTTGGAAAGGAAAGAAGTGTATGTTGAATTTGAAGTGATTGATGCTCCCTTGGACTATAATATGCTTTTGGGGAAAAGTTAGATTTATGCCATGTGTGCTATTCCTTCATCTAAATTTCGAGTCTTAGTGTTTCCACATGAAGGGAAGTTGGTTACAGTTGACCAACTAAGTTATACTCAGAAGGGCCATTTTGAGACCATTGAATCCAAAGTGTATTTGATTGATCAGTCTAAACCATCTAATGAAAGCTTGGCAATTGGAATGTATACATCATTAATGGGCACATTTGATATACTGGCTCCTATAAATTACCTAGGTTCAACAAGTGTTGTGAATTCTATCTCTACATTTGTAGATAGAACTGACCCCTAGGTCCTCCCTTCGCAAGAAGATCCCCAAGTTCCCCTATCAATAACAGAAGTAGATTTCCAAGCTATATCTGATGTTGTTGTTGATTCCATCAGGACTCCTCCAGTATCATAAGAGTTTGATGAAGCTTCCTTTCCCGCTTAGGCAAAGAAATAAAAATATTCCTATGATTGTTTCGATATAGTTTTTCCTTCTGATGAATCCATTCTAGAAGCCATGTGTGGGCCTGAGAAAATTTGTGCTAAACTCCATCACAAGTCTTTCTTCCTTCCAGAACTAAGAAAAATAGAAAACCCAGAGTTCAATGTGAGACTAGCGGAAGGTGTTGATTTCAATGTTAATCCTTTACCCAACGAGGGGATATTTTCCTAGGGGAATATGGAAAACATATCTACCATAATCTTGATCAACATCTCTGCAAATCCTAATGTTGTGGAAAATGTACACCTTGGTGCAAACTCTTCTCTGGAAAAGGTTTCCAGCTATACATCCTTGTTTAAGGAATTTTGCGACGTATTTTACTATTCATATGACGATATACTAGGAATTTATCCATTTATAGTATAACATGAGATCCAAATGTACCCTAATGTAAAACATGTTCAACAGAAGCTCAGAACTATTAATCCACAGAAAGCAGAATCCATTAAGGCTGAGGTGGAAAAGCTGCTGAAAGTTGGATTCATCTATCCGATATCTTTAATAGAATGGGTTTCAAACCTCGTTTTGGTAGACAAGAAGGAAGGGACAATACGTGTTTGTACTAATTTTAGATATCTTAACAAGGCTTGTCCCAAGGAAAACTACCCTACTCCATTTATTGACCAGATCATTTATGCTTGTGTGGGTAGTGAGGTGTTTTCCTTTATGGATGTTTTTTTGGGGTATAATTAGATTCAAATCAAACCAAAAGACCAACACAATATGAGCTTCATTTTTCCTTGGGGTACTTTCATGTAAAAGAAGATGCCCTTCGGTTTAAAAAATTCTATAGCTACCTTTCAGCGGGAAATGAACTTTTTCTTCCATGACATAAATCATATTATTGAACCTTACTTAGACAATCTTCATGACCAATCCCGCAATGGGACTGGCCATCCAGATCATCTTTGTTTTATTTTTGAACGATGCAGGAATTATAAGATCTGTTTAAATCCCCATAACTATGTCTTCTACATTGATTCGAGCTTGTTTCTTGGGTTCATAGTTTCAAAACAAGGTATATCAGTGGATCCATAAAAGTTGAGGCCATTCCAAATCTACCTCCTCCTTCATCTATCAGGATGCTCCAAAGTCTACAGGGAAATTCCAACTTTCTATGAAGTTTTATAGTCAATTATGCCAAGATTACAAAGGGTTTCATGCGCTTGATGAAGCAAGACACCCCATTCCTTTGGGATGAATACGCACAACAATCGTTCAAGGAATTAAATAAGGCACTTATGTTAGCTCCTCTCTTGTGTCCACTATACTATATAATATATTTTATACTGTATCTGGCATCACCTGAGTGCACGATAGGAGTGGTTTTGGTTCAAAAAGATGATGAGTTCCAAGAACACGTTTTCTACTATCTTAGTCGCACATTAGTAGGTCCTACACTAAGGTATTCTCATGTTGAGAAGTTGGATTTGGAGGAATTTTATGTCGTTTAGAGGTTGAGACACTTTATCTTACTAAGGAAAACAATGGTAGTTGCGGATGTAGAATTTAACAAATGGATCATCATTCTCCAAGAGTTTGAGCTAGATTTCTAGTCCGCCAAGTCTAGAAATTACTTAGTGCTCGCAAAATTGATTTCAGAATTCCAGACTGAAGAAACGGTAATGGTATAATAGGATTCATTTCCAGATGAGTACATATTCTTAATTTTAAATTTTGATTCCTGGTAAAGAAATATCCTTGTGTATCTCCAGAAATTAAAGTGTCCTAAAACCTTCTCGCTATAATATTGGCGTAAACTAAGACTAAATGTGAAGAACTACCTCATCATCAGTGATATGCAATATAGAATAGGGGTAGACTCCATTTTGTGTCGGTACATCACCCACGAGGAGGTTGAGCATGTCCTGAATGATTCCCATAGCGGAGTGTGTGGGGGTCATTTATCTGGGTTAGCAATGGACCAGAAGATTCTACGTGCTGGTTATTTTTGGCCCACCGTCTTTAAATATTGTGTGGAAGTTGTGAAACGTTGTCATCCTTGTCATATTTACACCATAAAATTTTGTCACACCCTACTCCACTCTTTCACATCATCGCGGTAGGGCCCTTCACCAAGTGGGGGGTTGATTTCATGATGTGCAACCCAATGTCTGCTGGGGGGAACAAATATATCAATTTCATTGCAGACTACTTTATGAAGTGGGTAGAGGCAATGCCTACCTTTAAGGTCGATGGTGAGATGAAATCATATTTTGTCTACACCATATTATTGCTAGGTTTGGAACCATGAAGCATATTGTCACTGACCATTGAAGTCACTTCCAAAATAGCATGATAGATGAATTGACCACAATGATAGGATTTAAGCAATATCATTCATCTTCATTTTACCCTTAGGAGAATGAACTAGGAGAGGCAGTCAATAAGACCTTAAAAACCATTCTCAAGCGCAAAACCAATGTGAGTAGGTTGAATTGGAATATCACATTGTATCCTACACTTTGGGAATACCAGACCAATGTCGAGATTACCACAGGATTCTCTCCTTTCCAGCTCATTCACAGGGTGGAAGCAGTTACTCTGGTTGAGTGTGAAATACCTTCGTTGAATATTTCCATTCATGTTCTCCCTTACACTACGGATCTTGAAGAATGTTTTCTGCATTTATAGAATTTAGATGAGAAATGAATAGATGTGCTAAAACAATGAGGAACATAAGAACCGGGTCAAGAATAAGTATGATAAAGCCGTAAAACCTAGGTTTTTCTCGAAAGAAGAACTTGTCTTACTCTGGGATCAAGACAAGGAACCCTTGGGGACAAGTAAATTTAAATCAATGTTCTTGGGCCCATATGTTTTTATAAATTTTTAAATAAGGGATCATATGAATTGATTGATTATGATGGCAATAAGTGGCAAGAGCCTTGAAATCGGATCTACCTGAAAAAATATTGTGCTTAGGAGCAATGCTTTTCTTGTATTTTTATTATATATTTTTGTAAAATAGTGGTTACTAGTTAGTGTTTCTTAGGTAGTATTATTTTGTTTCAGATGTCGTTTGAATGGTTCGTAGGGTTCACAGATGGCACAAGTTGTCACACCTGCAATCTAGCTTCAGCTTCCTAGGTCATTTATGCACCCAAGGTACAATTGGTTGCCTTAGGTGGCGCATACCTAGGTCCTGCAAGTAATAATGTAGTTGATTATAGTGCAGTCATTGATCTTCTAAGGGATGTTATTTCACACGGTATCACCCACCTAGGAGTCCAGATTGACTTCTAGTTAGTTGTCTCTCATCTTAATGGAATTTACCAGGTGAGACACCTTATTTTATTACATCAATTTTTAATAGTTAGGTTTCTTAAAAGAAGTTTTGATCACATTACATATCATCACATTTCAAGAAATCAAAATACAATCACTGATGCATTTGTAAACTATATACTAGACTGAAATTTGTCACACACACTGTAAATTTAAATTACACAAACACATTTGGAACACATGTAGATAACTAGGTAAGTATATGTGTGTGTGTGTGTGTGTGTGTGTGTGTGTGTGTGTGTGTGTAAAATATGTTCATAATACATCAAGTTTCTTCCGAAGACCGTGTCATAAATACATCCAAAATACAAAAATAGGATCGGAATTCATCATATGCCTAGATATAGGGATTCTCCTCATCCTCCGTTGTTGCAGCTGTCTCTATAGCCTCTCGTTAACATAGGGCATCCTGAGCTACCCTTCATAAAAGGCCTAACCAGGATGGAGGAACCCCAACAACATGTTGCTACATCACTATTTTGATCCTCTCCATCATCAATATGGGGACATCATGGGTAATCCTGGCCAACTTCCCCTCTACCACATGAAGCATAGGTTCATCACCTCCAATCTCCACTAAAGGAACAGAGGTCCTAGGGTGTCCATCAGGTCAGACTGGACCTATATATTCATACCATTAAAAACATGTCAAACTCAATTACATATGTATATATAAAAAATTATGAAAAAAATTCATTTAAATAAAATATTTAAAAAGATAAAAAGTCATACCCATGTCTCCCTGTTCCCCTCTAGAAGGGAGGATGAGCTCTAGATCACCTTGGAAATCCAAACCTACACAATGGAATCACTTTAGTGCAGGAACATATCTGCTCTACTAGGAGTAAAATTTATCATCGTACCCACTCTCAACTCCACCTCCACCACCCTCTCGGAGAAATATATCATCCCAGCTCATGAGTCTAGGTGCACGGGGTGGGAATAGTGGTATTGTAAATGTGGGACTGAGAGCATGAACTCTCTCAAAGAAGAATGAGACCAATATACTCACCAAATATTCGCAAGGCATTCAATCTCATGGGATAAACCATTGCAAGGCGATCCATATCCTTGTGCTATGTTTCTCGCCATTCCCAAACCATGTCTTCCTTCCTAAGAAAAAATTTCACCATTACATTTTGAAAAAAACCTTATTTTCCCAATAACAGCGACTATGTAGTGTGCACAGGATGATCCATTCATGGGTTGCGCTATGGTCAACCTGCATTTACAACATGTACTTGTGTTCCTAATAAAGGTTTCCTGCTGTTACAACGTGGTGCCTTTAGGGCTAGCCTAAACCCATAAATTAACCATGGAAATTGAAAATTAAAGATATGAAATTGAAGGGGAGGGAGAGATGAAATACCAAAAGTTAGCGGATTTGAAAACCGTCCACCATATTTCCTGCAACAATCGATCAAATTAAAGAGGTCAAATTGTCTAATTTGGTAAAAAAACACAAAATGGTATGTTTTATTTTGAATTTTATCTATTTATAGTAAAAATTTGTAATTTTTCCCCACTTTTTTATAGTTAAAGTTAGTTTTTTATGTTATCAAATTAATACCATGTGTCTTTACCTAATTGTTACAGGTCTTAGATGATCCGAAATATGATTTCCTTTGCATTTAAGGTAGGATATGGTCCCTACAACATATTTTTGCACTTATACCTCATCCTCCGTCAAACCTTAGGATATTTTTTCATCCATAGAATATGATGTATGACCACTCTCTACCTTTCAAACATTGTTTTTCTTCCGTGCTTAGGGCCTCATTTACATGGATACGACTAGTTAGAACATTTTATTGTCATTCTAGTACCCATACTACAATTGTGTTAGGTTTCGAGATTCTTTGTAGTTTTTTCTGTCAAAATGAACCTCATTTTGTATATTTTACCAAGCTACCCTTGAAAATAAGGCTCCCTCCCTTATGGAGTTATCTTTAAGCATTGGTTTGACTCCTTAAAATTGACTAGATAGCCGAGTTACTTGTTCTTTCAGAATTGTTAAAGTACTTGAATGATCATCCACATTTGTGGTAGGTTATGTCTTTTTTGGACCATGTGGATTACTTACAAAAAATGAATACTCTATTTTATTTGGAATCTAGAAGATTATTTTCAAGCATATGGTTATCTCTTTTCCGGACATGGAGGACTAAACTTAAGGAAAAGGAACCTATTCGAGCTTAGTTTTCTCTTTTTCATGCTCCGAACCTAAACATGAAAAAGATTCAAAGCGTACTTTATGTATTTGTCATTCTCACCAAGCTATAAGAACAAAGCATCGAGTTTACTATTGTTAGTCCCATTCTTGTAAATAAATGGAAATTTCCAAGTGATCTTGCCTTCCTTCACACTCGTTAAACTAAGGCTATATGGTTTGTTTGAAGGTGTTCCATTTAGGTGATAATTTAAAACTTTTTTGGACCTTCTTGACTAAGTATGAAAAAGGTATACCTTATTTATTCGGAACCTAAGAGAGTTCTCCTGTGGATTGCTTTAAACTTTTTCGAACTCGGGAGAATAAATTTATGAAAAAAGTGCCCCCCAGAGTCTTTTTTGGAGTTTTCAGACTCTCAAAATATGAAAGCACTGATGAGCATTTACTAATTAGGGCTCGTAAAATCCACGGATCAGCGATCTATCAAGTATTATTCTCTTTTTTCTTCAATCTTGCAAAAAATGAAAGACTCGAGTTGACTTTCTTGTACTCGTTAAAATTTAACAAGAAAGGAAAGGAAGAATTTCACTCTTTGGGTTATAAGTATTGGAAGCATGTCATCGTTTAAAAAATTACTTTTTGAACTTCCCAATACTCATGTATTATTTTTTCACTTCCATTTCATCTACTACTTTGAGTTCTTACTCCTCCACTTTCCCTTTATACATGGGGAATCTGTTCATGCCTCATACATGAAAGATAAGTCTAGTTGTACCATATGAAATTCTCTGTGTCATGCTCACTGTTCAAGGATATTTACCTCTGACTAGTCATATCGATTCCCATCATCTTCATCCATGAGAATTCCAAGTGTCTACCTTCCCTCATCCAATCTTCCAGTTAAACTTGTGATCTGTTGAACGATTCATTGCCTTCCTTCTCGCACTACGACTTTCGATCAGTACCTCTTGAAGAAGAAGACCTAGAGTTCTAAAGATGGTAACTTAGGATTCATTAAACATATTCATGGACTCATTTTCATCAGTTGTCATGATCATTCATTCACTGACACTTTGATGGAGTTTTTCCATGTTCGACTTCAACTCACATATTCACATGGTAAGAATCGTACTAGTATATATCGATTTGGAAGAATACCTTAGGTTACAATATATATAACCTAAGTTGCGCAAGATTTTGTTGTGCTCTATGAAACTATTTCCATATTTTGAAGACTTCTCATTGTACTATTGTGGCTTATTCACACCATCATAAAACATGCATGGCCTTGTTTCCTGTACTATATGATGTAGTATGATATTGTAAAGGATCTAGTGTTCCACTATATTAAACATGGAATCCTTAGTTATGATTTTGTACATGACTTTGAATTTTCTATTTTGGGTACCTCTCCACGACCTTGATAATTGAGTTTCTTGAATATAAAATATTTGTAATGTATTTCGGTCATCACTTCCCTCTAAGCTCATAGATTAGGGGGAATTTGTTATACAGTGAAACGATACTTTTTTGTCTGAGTAATGACATTTAGCATGTCAGTACACAAAAGGAAATTATGGATAGAATTTTCCCAAAATATATAAATGAGCATGAACCTTAATCTACATTACTCCATGCATCCTTTCCCATGTTTTTTAATAAATTTATCTTACAAATGCAACTCTTGTCATTAAAAGTCATGGCTCATTCGCGGGTAGTGCGTTATGCAACCTGCGGTTAGATGATCACAATATTTATTTGTTGGGTGCATTCACCGAAATCACGATCCATTCACGTCCTGCCAATATATGCACCTGTGGTAACATTAAGACAAAAATGAAAAAACTAAAACATGATTATTCAGGGATAGTTGGGTTTGAAATCATAATGTACCCAACCTCCCTAACCATCCTAACCTTTGTAACTCCCCCTAATCAACAAGTATAAATAGAGGGAGGGGTTGAGGATGGGGGATTCAAGTTAGAAGAGAAAGGTTATGGTGGAGGAAATACCTTGAATATTTGGAGCAAGAGAACTCAGATCTTGGTCAACAGAGGAGGCCTTTTCTCATATAGAGGTTGTATCAATCCTTTCTTATGAATAAAGAGTGATGTTCTTACACATTATGTAATGATGCTCTTATTTGTTATAATTTATGAGAAAAAAAATCATCTTCTTTATATGTTGTATATAATAATTCATTCATGTTTATATAACAATTAAGATCTATGTGTTAGATGTCAATCTCTTTCGCAGTTGTTGCTCATCTTGAATATTGTGGAGAATTTTGAGTGAAGGTTTAAATCTAGGACAAACATTCATAAAAAAAGGTGCATGTTCTTTCTTCCCTATTTTTCTCACAAATATATCTAGATTGTTGTATGTCTGCAATTTAAATATTTGTATGTTGATGAACCCAGACCCTTTTGTCATAAGGTAGAATCCCTCAACAACAAATGCGGTGTATAACTCTTGTATATCCACCCACAAGCAACATTTCCATCATATTTACTAAATCCTATGTCTAGAACAAGCTTGGTTTATTATAAAAAGACTCCTATGGTTGAAGAGAGAGTATTGATGTATCTTCACAAGATGTTTTTGAAATAATGTAACTAGAATAATATTTTATTGTAATTATTAATATATTATTTATGACCCTCCCTTTCAGAGATGTTGTTCCTCCTATTAGGTATTTCATTGATGTATTCGTCATGTAAAGTCTAAAGGTAAAACCTTTGTTCTAAGTTGGGTCAATAGTACCCATAAAATAATTCATAAAATGTATTTTTATGTCTCCTAGGACAAGTCGTTCTTGTTGGGAAGATGAAGTAGGCCCTGTTGGTTTATTATACATCACAGTTGATCTGTATAAATATATGAGGCACCCTCCTCATTTAGATACACACACGACTAAATTAGATTCGCTAGACATAGAAAGAGGAGTCCATCTAGAGGAGGAGAAGCATTCTATCTTAGTATTGTGGTCTTACATTGTACTTGGTTGGATTATAGATTGAGGAATTTTTTATGGGTATTCTTCCCCGTGAGGGTTTCCCAAGATAAATATTTGTGTCTTCTTTGTCTTATTATGCTTTTCACTCTTTCAATGATATTCTTATTATTGGGAATATAACTTTTAAAAATATGACATGGTATCAAAGGGAACCTGAAAGAAGACCTTTTGTAGTTGTTTTTCCTATAATATAAGATGATATGGTTTGTTATTCCAGAAAAAACCCACATCAGATCAACTGAAAAAAGAATTTTAGCTCAACTTTCCCTAGGAGGGTGAATATTTTTGTGGTGGAAGAATTCAATCATGAATATTTTCATTTTTTTACTAGTCACTGTAATCGAGAGGAAATAGGGATTCATATTTTTCAAGGTTCTATCTCCATATTTAGGAAATGTAAGATACAGTCTATATCACCTTGGGGAGGCACCCATTTTCCACCATTCATCCCTAGAATTGTTGACAACTAAAAAATTAGGGTTTCACCATGAAAATCTAGGTCATCCTAAAGGAGGTTCTGGAAGCATCCCTCAAATTGGTAAATACTACTTCCTATATTTCCATTTGAGGTTCTCATTCCTAAAAGATTACAAACAAAACCAAGCTTGATGAAAATCTTGAAGGAGCATAAAATTTTAGAGCATGGAAGTATAAGATCATGCTCATCCTTCAAGAAAATGACCTAGAAGGATACATCAAAGAATAGGTCAAGGATCAAGAGGAAGATGGAGAAAAGACCAAGAACATGATCGAATAAAAAATGATCATAGCTGAATCCATGAAGGATCATTTGATTCCTCAAGTATCATCAAAGAATACTCTCAAAGAAATGTTTGATCCTCTGACAAATATATTTGAAGGAAAGAAAATCAACAGAAGAATGAACTTGAGAAATAGACTCAAGGGAGTGAATATTCAAAAGGGAGAAACCATGCAGTCATACTTTACAAGAGTTTCTCAAATAAAAGAAAAATTGGAGGGTATCTATGACATGGTGGAGGACAGAAAAGTTGTGATGACCACCTTGAATGGTCTCCCAATGGATTGGGAATCATTCATCAGAGGTATATGTGCTAGAATAAATCTCACCAAGTTCAGCAGACTTTGTGAATGTGTGTAGGAAGAGGGAAGAATAGCCAATAGAGTAGAAAAGTTAAATGATGATGAATATCAATCCTTGGTAGCTCATGCAAAAAAAGGATCAAATAAGAGAAATGCCCATGATCAATCTCTAGAAAGAAATCAAAAGTTTCAAAGGAACTCAAGACACAAAAGAGACTTCTCATCTTTTGAATTATTCATGTGTCATACGATGGGACACATTGCAAGAAATTGTTGACTCAAATCTAAACAATTCAAGAAGGTAAATAAGAAGTTCCATGCCCATGCAATAGAATATGATGACTCAGACAAAGAAAAGAACAATGAATATGGATACTCCACTGAAGAATATTTCTTGATCTCAGCCCTTACCATATTAGTCTCGCATGGAAGTGATAGTTGGATTGTAGACAGTGGATATTCCAGACATATGATAGGTTATAAATACTCTTTTTAAAGTCTTGTCTAGAAAGACTCTCATTAAAAAGTAAATCTTGGAGATGACTACCAATATCCAATCAAGGGAATGGGAAAATACTTTTAAAAAATTGACTCAGGGAAGTTTATGGAGATTAAAGAATTCTACTATGTCCCAAGATTGAAAAATAATCTACTTTCTATCTTATCTCTAAATAAGAGGGCTTCAGAGTTCCTTTTTTATATGGAGAATTACTTATGTGGCCAAGGGGAAAGACAATTGATGATGTAGTTTTGAATGGAGTAGAAGAAGGATCAATTTACAAGCTAAAGGGACATATAGACTTATCCCTAACAATAAGTACAATCAACCCATGTGAATTATGGAACAGAAGACTTGCTCATGTGAACTAAAAAGCACTACCAATGTGACCAAGGTTGACACATGTTTACTAGAAATTCAAGCTAGTCATGAAGGATTTTGAAAAGGATGTGCTCAAGGGAAGAAAACTAAGAACACATTTCCAAGTAGGAATAGTAAATGAATAGGAATCTTGGATATTGTTCATTCATATGTATGTGGTCCAATGTCAGCCACTTCAGTAAGTGGATATGTGTATTATATTTCTTTTATAGATGACTACTCCTGCAATAATTGGATTTAATTCCTGAAAGTAAAATATGAAGTATTTGAAATATTCAAGGAATTCAAGGCTCTTGTGGAAAATTTATCTGAAAAGAAGATCAAGACCTTGAGATCTGACAATGGAGGAGAATTCACTTATAATGAATTCAAATATTAATTCAAGGAAGTTGGGATTAAGAGGGAGCTCACCATACCCTATAATCCTCAACATAATGGAGTAGTATAATTAAAGAATAGAACCATTTTGGAAGGTGTGAAATCCATGTTTCATGACCAAGACTTACCCATGCACCTAGTGGATGAAGAATCTAGAACCACAGTATATGTTCATAACATAATTTCTCATAGTGATATTGGTAACAAAAATCCAAAATATATGTTTATCCGAGAGAAGACTTATGTCAGCCACTTAAATATTTTTGGGTTTCCTGTGTTTATACATGTTCCCAAGGAGAAAAGGAAAAAAATTGGACCCTTCCGGAAAGAATGGAATATGTATTGGATATAGTGATCAATTGAAATCTCATAGAGTGTACATTGTAGGTTTTTTCGAAATCCAAATTAGCAAAGATGTCATATTTGATGAATATATAGCTTTCAATAAGTCCAAAAAGAACCATGACGATGAAGATTAAGAAGAATAACATGAATCCCCCCAAACTTGAGTCCACAATCTTGAAGAAGAACCGATACCAGAATACCATGACATGGAAGAGCCTCAAGGGCCTGTGGATATGTGTTAAGAAATGATCTCACATTAAAGAAGATAAACTTGGTCTCATGATATCATTCAAAGTGCAGAAAAATATGGAGCTCTAGAAGGAAGTAAGAGACCAAGCACCCACTCCAACTATGTTTTCTTGATGTGTAATCTTGTTGATGCAGAACCTACCTATTTTGAAGAGGATACAAATAAGAATGAATGGATGTATGCGATGCTCAAAGAATACAATTTGATCATAAATAATGGTATTTGGGATGCAGTACCAAGACAAAGAGAGAAGTTAGTTGTTTCTTCAAAATGGATATTCAAGGCAAAACACTCGACATCTGGAATTATTGAGAAGTCCAAGGAAAGATTAGTAGCTTGAGGATTCTCATAGAAAGAAGGAATTGATTATGAATAAAATTTTACACCAATACCAAGATATACCTGATTCATAATTGTTCTTTCCTTGGAATCCAGGATGAAATGGAGGCTACAACAAACGGATGTAAATACGACATTTCTAAATGGTCTAATAGAAGAAAAAGTATACATTAAAAAACCTCTTGGTTTTGAAACCCATGACAGAAACTCACATGTATGCATATTGAATAAATCACTATAAGGGTTAAAAAAAGCACCCAAAGAAAGGTATATAATAATTGATGGATTTATGATGAGCTTGGGATTTACCAAGAGTAAAGCAAATTCCAACGTATGCTATAAGTTTATCGATGTAGGTATCATGATTCTATTTCTATATGTTGACGATCTATTCTAACAGGCGAAGAAAATATTATTGATGAATGCAGGAACAAGCTTGAAGCAAAATTAGAAATGAAATATCTTGGCATGATGCATTATTTTCTCGGTCTTGAATTATGGCAGTTCTCGTATGAGAGATATGTTTCTGAAGTAATAAAGATATTTGGGATGCTAGATTGCAAAGCTATGAACACGTTGATGGTGACTAACTTGAATTTGTTGAATGATGACTCCTCATATAAATCCTGCAAAACAAGATATGATCATCCACTGAAGAATCGCTAAGTAATTGAATGATCATCCACATCTATGGTAGGTTATCTCTTTTTTCGGACCATGTGGATTACTTACAAAAAAGGAATACTCTATTTTCTTCGGACCCTAGAAGAGTATCTTTAGGAATAGGGTTATCTCTTTTCAGGAACTAGAGGACTAAACTTATGGAAAAGGAATGTGTTTGAGCTTATTTTTCTCTTTTTCATGCTCTGGACCTAAACATGAAAAATATTTCAAGCGTACTTTATATATTTGTCATGCACGCTAAACTATAAGAACAAATCATCGAGTTTAATGTTGTTATTACAATTTTCATAAATAAATGGAAATTACCGAGTGATCTTGCCTTCCTTCACACTCGTTAAACTAAGGCTATATGCTTATTTTGAAGGTGTGTTATTTAGGTGGTAATTTAAAACTTTTTCGGACCTTCGTGACTAAGCACGAAAAAGGTATACCTTATTTTTTCAGAAGCAAAGAGAGTTCTCCTGTGGATTGTTTTATACTTTTTCGGACTCGAGAGACTAAATTTACGAAAAAAGTGGCCCCCTAGAGTCTTCTTTGGATTTTTCAGACTCAAAATATGAAATCATCGATGAGCATTTACTAATTCGAGCTCACAAAATACAAGGATGAGTGATCTATCAAGTAGTATTCTCTCTTTTCTTCAAGCTTGCAAAAAATGAAGGACTCTCTTTGACTCTCTTTGACTCATTAAAACTTAACAAGAAAGGAAAGGAAGAATTTCACTTTTTGGGTTATAATTATTGGTAGCATGTCATCCTTGAACAAACCACCTTTTGAAATTCCCGATACTCATGTCTCACTTTTTCACTTCCAGTTCAACTATCAATTTAATTTATTACTCCTCCACTTGTCCTTTATACATGGGGAATCAATTCATGTCTCCTACCATATGAAATTCAAAATCTTCCTTGGGTCAGCTCTGTGTCATGCTCATTGGTCAAGGATATTTACCTTTGGATGGTCATCCTGATTCCTATTATGTTCATCGTTTAGAATTCCTTATGTCTACCTTTCCTCATTCATTCTTCTAGTTACTCTTGTGATATGTTGAAGGATTCATTTCCTTCCTGCTTGCACGACGGCTTCCGATTGGTACCTCTTGAAGAAAAATACCTAGAGTTATGAATATTGTACCTTAGGATTCATTACTCATATTGATGGACTCCTTTTCATCAATTGTCATAATCATTAATTCACTGACACTCTAATGTATTTTTTCCATGTTCGACTTCAATTCACATATTCGCATGGTAAGAATCATACTAGTTAAAATGGATTTGGACAAACACCCTAGGTTGCCATCTCTATAACCTAAGTTACAGAAGATTGTGTTTGACACTATTTCCAGCTTTTAAGGAGTCGTCATTGTACTATTGTGGCTTATATCCACCATTGTAAAACATATGTGGGCTTCTTTCACGTACTATATGTTGTAACCTGATATTGTAAAGGAGTTATTGTTCCACTCTATTGAACATGGCATCCTTATTTATGATTTTGTACATGAATTTGATCTGTCTATTTTAGGTACCTCTTTGTGACCTTGATAACTGAGTTTCTCAAATATAATATCTTTGTAATGTATTTCGGCCATCGCTTCCCTCTGACCTCATATATTAGGGGGAATTTGTTATATGGTGAAACAACACTTCTATGTCTGAGTACTGACATTCATCACGTTGGTACAAAAAATGAAATTATGGATAGAAGTTTCCCAAAATATATAGATGATCATGAGCCTTAATCTACATTACTCCCTACATCCTTTCCCACGTTTTTTAATAAAGTTGTCTTGCAACTGCAACTCTTATCATTTCATGTCACAAGTCATTCACGGGTAGTGCATTATGAAACCTGTTGTTACATGATCACAATATGTATTCATGGGTTGCATTCACATGAATTGTGATACATTCGTGACCTTCTAGTATATGCACCCATGGTAACATTAAGAAAAAAATTAAAAAAATAAAACATGATTAGTCAGGGATAGTTGGGTTTGAAATCATAACGTCCCCAACCTCCCTAACCATGCTAAGCTTCATAACTCCCCCTGATAACCAACTATAAATAGAGGGGAGGGGTTGAGGATTCGGGAGGCAAGTTAGAAGAGAAAGGTTATGCTAGAGGAAATACATTGGTGATTTGGATAAGAGAACACATTTCTTGGTCAACACAGGAGGGATTGTATTAGATAGAGGTTGTATCAATCCTTGCTTATGAATAAAGAATGATGTTCTTACACATTATGTAATGATGCTCTTATTTGTTATAATTTATGAAATTTGTCTTCATCTTCTTTATATGCAATCTATAATATTTCATTCATCTTTATATAAAAATTAAGATCTATGTGTCAGATGTCAATCTCTTTTGCAAGTGTTGATCATATTGAAGCTTCTGGAACATTTGGAGTGAAGTTTTAGATCTAGGACCAACCTTAATAAATAACGTGCATGTTATTTCTATCATATTTCTCTCACAAATATCTCTAGGTTTTTGTATGTTTGCAAGTTAAATATTTGTATGTTGATGACCCGAAACCCTTGTGTCATAAGCTAGAATCCATCAACAAAAAATATGTTGTGTAACTCTTGTACATATCGATGCATGAGCAACATTTCCAACATATTTACTAAATCCTATGTCCAGAACAAGCCTTGTATAGTATAAAACGACTCCTATAGTTGAAGAGGGAGTATTGATGTATCTTCACAAGCTATTTTTGAAATAATGTAACTACGAAAGATATTTTATTGTACATATTATTATATTATTGTTGTCCCTCCCTTCCAGAGATGTTGTTCCTATGATTAGGTATTTCATTGATGTAATTGGTCATGTAAAATCTAAAGGTAGAACCATTTTTGTATGTTGGTTCAATAATACCCATAAAATAATTATTAAAATGTATTTTTATGTCTCCTAGGACAAGTCGTTCTTGTTGGGAAGATGAAGTAGGCCTTGTTGGTTTATTAGACATCATAGTTGATCTGTATAAATATATGAGGCACCCTCCTTGTTTGGATACACTCACTACTCAAGTAGGTTCGCTAAACAGAGAAAGAGAAGTCCATCTGGAGGAGGAGAAGTAGTCTATCTTAGTCATGTGGTCTTACACTGTACTTGGTTGGATTCTATATTGAGTATTTTTTGTTGGGTTTTTTTCCCCACGAGGTTTTCCTAGGATAAATATTTGTCTATTCTTTGTCTTATTATAATTGCCACACTTTCACTGATAATATTATTATTGGGCATATAAATTTTAAAAATATGACATGGTATCAGAGCCATCCTGAAAGAAAACATTTTGCAGTTGTTTTTCCTGTAGTACAAGAAGCTAGGGTTTTTTATTCTATAAAAAACCCTCATCATATTAGCTGAAAATGAATGTTATCTCAGATCGCCCTAGGAGGGTGCATATTTTTGTGGTGGAAGAATTCAATTATGAATATTTCTAGTTTTTTACCTGTCAATGTTGTCAAGAGGAACTAGGGATTCATATTTTTAAAGGTTACATCTCCAAATTTAGGAAATGTAAGATACAATATATATCACCTTGGGGAGGCACATATTTTCCAACATTCATCCCTAGAATTGTTCACAACTAAATAATTAGTGTTTTACCATCAAAACCTGGGTCATCCTAAAGGAGGTTCTAGAATCATCCCTCAAATTGGTAAGTACTACTTCCTATATTTCAATTTGAGGTTCTCATTCCTGAAAGATGACAAACAAAACCAAGATTGATGAAAATATTGAAGGAGAAAAAAAATTCAGAGAAAATAAGTACAAAATCATGCTCATCCTTGAATAAAATGACCTAGAAGGATACGTCAAAGAAGATGTCAAGGATTGAGAGGAAGATGAAGAAAACACCAAGCACAAGAAGGACATGATCAAATAAAAAAGGATCATAGTTGAATCCATCAAGGATCACTTGATTCCTCAAGTATCATCAAAGAATACTCTAAAATAAATGTGTGATGCTCTGACAAATATATTTGAAGGAAAGAACATCAACAGAAGAATGACCTTGAGAAATCAACTCAAGGGAGTGAAGATTCAAAATGGAGAAACCATGTAGTCATACTTTACAAGAGTGTCTCAAATAAAAGAAAAATTGGAGGCTATCTGTGACATGGTGGAGGAAGTAAAATTTGTGCTGACCACCTTCAATGGTCTCCCAAGGGATTGGGAATCATTCATCAGAGGTATATGTGCTAAAATAAAGCTCACCAAGTTTAGCATACTTTGTGAGTGTGTGCAAGAAGAAAGAAGAATAGCCAACAAAGAAGAAAAGATAAATGATGATCAAGATCAAGTCTTGGTAGCTCATGCAAAGAAAGTATCAAATAAGAAAAAGCTTCGTGATCAATCTCCCAAAAGAAATCAAAAGTTTCAAAGGAACTCAAGACACAAAATAGAATTCTCATCTTTTGAATGCTTCATGTTTCATACGATGGGACACATTTCAAGAAGGGAAATAAGAATTTCTATGCCCATGCAATAGAAGATGATGACTCGAACAAAGAAAAGAATAACGAATATGGCTACTCCACCAAAGAATATGTCTTGATCTCATCCCTTACCATATCAGTCTCTCATGGAAGTGATAGTGGGATTGTAGACAGTAGATCTTCCATACATATGGTAGGTTATAAATACACTTTTCAAAGTATTTTCAAGAAAGACTCATTATAAAGTAAAGCTTCGAGATGACTATCAATATCCAATCAAGGGAATGGGAGAATCCTTTTAAAAGTTGGAATTAGGGAATTCTATGAAGATGAAGGAATTCTAATATGTCCCAAGATTGAAAAACAATCTACTTTCTATCTTATCTCTATTTAAGAGGGCTTCATAGTTTCTTTTGTATATGGAGAAGTACTTATGTGGCCAAAGGAAAGCATAATAGATGATGCAGTTGTGATTGGAGTAGAAGAAAGAGGACTTTACAAGATAAAGGGACATATAGACTTATGCCTAACAATAAGTACAATCAACCCATGGCAATTATGGAACATATGAATTTATCATGTGAACTACAAAGCACTACCAATGCGAGCAAGGTTGACACAAGTTTACTAGAAATTCAAGTTATTCATGAATGATATTGCAAAGGATGTGCTCAACGAAAGAAAACTAAGAACCCATTTCCAAGTAGCAATAGTAAAGGAACATGAATATTGGATATTGTTCATTCATATGTATGCGGTCCAATGTCAGCCACTTCACTAAGTGCATATGTGTATTATATTTATTTTATAGATGACTACTCCTGCAAGACTTAGATTTACTTCCTGAAAGGAAAATATGAAGTATTTGAAATATTCAAAAAATTCAAGGTTGTTGTGGAAAATTTATCTGAAAACATTAGAGTAAATTTGAGGTCTAAAACGGGCCTCCTAATAAAAATAATAAAATAATAGTTAAAATAATAAAATAATAGTTATTAATTTTGGAGGAAGAATAAAAAAACTACTTTTTGTGTTCGTATTTTCGACATATATCCCTTTTTTTTTACTCAAATTCTGAGCGAGAGAGCTCATTGGATGCGGAATTTAATTATACATCCAACGATTACCCACACTACATACTTTTGACGTACCCTGTTACCCCAAAAACAAGAAATACCTAAAAAAATGTGATGATGACATCATCATCACGTTTTTTCAGGTATTTCTTGTTTTTGGGGTAGCGGGGTCCATAAAAATTATGTAGTATGGGTACTCATTGGATTCGGATTTAAATTCCGCATTCAATGAGCTCTCCCTCTTGAAATTTGAGTAAACAAAGTNAAAGTAGTTTTCTTTTATGACAAATATGTCAATTCAACCATTATGGTTGACTCATTTTATTGAAATTCTATTGGTTCTTGAATTCCAACTCACATAATTTACTGTTGGCACATTTTCTTATAAGGCCCATTTTAGAGCCCAAATTTCATCTAATGGAAGATCAAGACCTTGAGATACGACAATGGCAAAGAATTCACTTCCAATGAATTAAAATATTAATTCAAGGAATTTGGGATTGAGAGGGATCTCATCATACCCTATAATCCTCAATAGAATGGAGTAGTATAAATAAAGAATAGAACCATTATGGAAGGTGTGAAATCCATGATTCATGACCAAGAATTACCCATGTACCTATGGGATGAAGAAGCTAGAACCGCATTATATGTTCATAACATAATTGCTGATAGTGATCTCGGGAACAAAACTCCAAATGATATGTTTATTGAGGAGAAGACTTAATTCAACCACTTAAATATTTTTGGTTTTCCTGTGTTTATACATGTTCCCAAGTAGAAAATAAAAAAAATAGACGCTTCCAGAAAGAATGTGTTGGATATAGTGATCAATTGAACTCTTATAGAGTGTACATTCCAGGTTTTTTCCAAATCAAAGTTATAAAAGATGTTATATTTAATGAATATGTAGCTTTCAGTAACTCTAGAAAGAACCACGATGATGGCCATCAAGAAGAAGAACATGAAGTCCCTCGAATTCTAGTCCATAATGTTGAAGAAGAACCAATACCAGAATACCATGACATGGAATAGCCTCAAGGGACTATGGATATGCCTCAAGTGGTGATATCACATTAAAGAATATCAACTTCGTCTCATGATGTCATTCAAAGTGACAATAAATATGGAGCTCGAGAACGAAGTAAGAGACCAAGGAGAAACTCCAGCTATGTCATCTTCATGTGTAATCTTGTTGATGTAGAACCTACATGTTTTGAAGAGGATACAAATAAGAAGGAATGGATGGATGCAATGCTCAAAGAATACCAATTGATCATAAAGAATGATATTTGGGATGCAGTACCAAGACCAAGATAGAATTCAATTGTTTCTTCAAAATGGATATTCAAGACAAAACACTTCATATATGGTATTATTGAGAAGTGCAAGGCAAGATTAGTAGGTCGAGGATTCTCATAGAAAGAAGGAATTGATTATGAATAAACTTTTACACCATTAGAAATATATACCTCATTTAGAACTGTTCTTTCCTTGGTATCCAAGATGAAATGGAGGCTACATGAAATGGATGTAAAGATGACATTTCTAAATGGTGTAATAGAAGAAGAAGTATACATTGAACAACCTCATGTTTTTTAAACACATGATAGAAACTCACATGTATGCATATTGATGAAAGAACTATATGGGTTAAAGGAAGCACCCAAAGCAAGGTATATAATAATTGATGGATTTATGATGATCATCGGCTTTACCAAGAGTAAAGAAAATTCCAACCTATACTATAAGTTTGTTGATGAATGTATCATGATTCTAATTTTATATGTTGATGATCTATTCTGACAGGTGAAGAAAAGATTATTGATGAATGCAAGAAGAAGATTGCAACAAAATTAGAAATGAAATATCTTGGCATGATGCACTATTTTTTCGGTCTTGAAGTATGGAAGTTCCCATATGATATATGTTGTTGAAGTAATAAATATATTTGAGATGTTATATTGCAAAGCTATCAACACTTTTATGGTGACTAAATTGAAGTTGCTGAATGATGATTCCTCATATACTGTCGATGTTACATTATACCGACAGATTATTGTCTCTATGATGTATCTAATGAATATTCAACAAGATATAAGTTTTGTTGTAAACACATTGAGTCAGTATATGGTGGAACCTTGACATGTTCACTTAGTTGCAACAAAATGTGTGATGAGGTACCTTAAGGGTACACTGGATTGTGGCCTCTGATATGCAGTTGATGGTGATATTATACTACATGGATATATAGATTCATATTGGACTGGGAGCTTCGATCATAGAAATAGTACCTAGGGATGATGTTTCATTTTGGAATTAGGTGTCATCTGATGGCTCAACATAAAACAGACTTGTGTTTCTCTCAGTACAACAGAGGACAAATACATTGTCTCATGTTTACCCTGTAATGAAGTAGTGTGGATGTGCAAGATTTGACAAGATTGTTTGATACATAGATGGATGTGACTTATATCTATTGTGATAATTAGAGTTTCATTAATCTAGAAACAAACCCTGTGTTTCATGACAATTTGAAACACATAGAGATAAAGTTCCATTATATTTGAGACATGGTGAAGAGGGGAGTTTTGCAACTCCAATATGTTCCTATCGAGGATCAAGTGGTTGATTTATTGACTAATCCTTTATCTCATGTAAAGTTTGAATAATTTTGATACAAGCTTGGTGTAGTCTGAAAGGACCTCCCTACAAAGAGGGATTGATGATGATGACGGTGATGATGATGTTTTTGTAGGTTTCATGTTGTAGTGATGTGGTAGCTCAATGTAGGTAGGGTATGTCTAGCTAGTCTTGTTTGGCCTAAAACGGTTAGTAAGTCAGACGCTTAATGTTTGATCCTAGGGGGGTTAGTATCTCTGGCTATGCATGTTTGGCCCAAAAGGGTTAGTAATACAAACAAGGCTTGTTTGTTCCCCAGATAGATCCATTTGTATGGCTAGGTTTGTTTGGTCCAAAATGGGTAGTAATTCAAAAAAACCCACGGTGAATCTATCAGAGTACTAATTGAGATGCTACTTCAGATGTCCTAAGGGCATGATGATGTGGTCCCAACACTTTGTTTTGATGACAACAATCTGGGTTGATGATGATGATTTGGTTCCATCATGTTGTGCCAATGATTATGATTTGGTTCCAGCACTCTTTCTTGATGATGTTGATGTGGTTCCAACACTCTATGTTGATGATGATGATGATGTTGCTCCAACATTTATGTGTTAGTGATGATGATGTGGCTCCATAATTTTTATTTTTATGATGATGATGTTGCTCTAAAATTATGTTAGTTTTTCTATATTTTATTAGCTTAATTTGGATCTTTGTCTGAAAGAATAACAAGTACAACAAGATGCATAATATATAAATATACACAAGACACAAACAATTTCATCGGGGAAACCATAAAGGAGAAAAATATGCAAATTTCCTCAGAATAGTATAGACATAAGGACTGTGCCATAAGATGATCAATCCCAGTAATAAGAAGTATTTAATGGCTATTTATCTATCCTCCCTTGTCTCTCTCTTTCTCTCACGCAAACTTGAGTGAGTGTGAGGTGTGTATAAACGAGGGAGAGAGCCTCACTATTTATACTAATCAAGTGACTATCCTTTTACATGATTGGGATGACCTGTTTCCCTAACAGGGTAGACTTCTCCTAGAGAGACTCTAAATACACATTACATGATGTCACACTGGGCACTATTGCCCCAACTCACATTGGAGGTTTTACCTAAAGGTATAGACACAATAAAGACATCCCACAAGGAGGAAAACACATCTCCAATGGGGGTACAACAAAATACAATGATAATATACATCAGAATATCTTCTGAAGTTGCAAATACATCAACACTCCCTCTTAACTAGGAAGGTATTCTCTCTCTTCTATAATCATCAACACATATGTTTAAGTCTTCATTGTGGAGTCATCATCACAAAATCATAGAGTCATCATCATAGCTGCTTCCATCACCATATTTTTATTGATAATCAAATGGTACTATCTATCATCAGAATTTTCTACAAAGCCAGCCCTTTTTCATGTTGGGTGTAGGCCTAGTCCTCATCTAAGTATTCATCACATCTCAAGCAAGCCCTTACGTAGGGACTTTCCAGGGCCTTCTTTACATTTCCATGAAAATAACATGTGTCTTCTACCTTTATCTCATCATATCCATATCATCTCTTTTGTCTTGTACAAAAAAAGAAATAGAGCACACAGAGAATCCATGGTCAACCTGCATTCTACCAGTAAAGGAGAACCTCCTAGGTGAACCTCACATGCTTCGTGACCTTATCATCTCAACATGGGATCACACACATATATAGATATATGTATAAGGACTTATTGCATATGAACAAACTGCACCCATGATCTTTTCCATTCAAATAACCTTCAATGCGTATCACATCCAAGCAACCTGTGTACCATGTTAGGACTCGTTTTACACTCAAACAACCCACAAGACTTATTACATTCAAGTAACCTGCGTACCACACTAGGGATCATGTTTGCACTCTAATAAGCTCTCTCGAAAATGATTACATCCAAGGATAACATGTGAGCTTCACCAAGACTGATTACATCCAAGAACAACCTACAATACTGATTATGTTTGAGCATCCCAATTCACCAAGAATTTTCCCGCTCGAACAACCTATCTCATTTACCATGTGTGATATTATGCATATGCTATTTCTAGCATAGAAACATATCAGGATTGATTATATCCAAGGATAATATGCGAGCTTCACCATGACTTATTACATCTAAGGATAACCTACAGGAATGATTACAATTGAGAAACCTACAATATTCTCCTGGTTTTATGCTCATACAATCTATCTTTCTAGCTATGCTAGAACACATCACTCCCTCTTTTGAGGGATCTCATTCTAGATCACAACCAAGTATTTATCTAAAGTACTCAAACTTCACTCTGTCTAGAGGATTGGTGAACACATCAACCATAGTCTCATCTGTTTCCACATACTAGAGCTTCACTTCTCCTCTTTGCACCATATCCCTGATATAGTGGAACTTGATCTCGATTTTCTTATACTTGACATGGAACACAGGGTTTTCTAACAGCTTCACGCAAATTTGATTGTCACAGAATATACAATTCGCATCCAACTAGAGATCAATTAAGTCAGACAGTAGATTTTGTAGCCACACTGCCTCTGAACTAGTTGAGCAAGCAACAATATATTCTTCCTTGGCTAAACTCAGTGCCACACATGATTGTTTCCTGTTGAATCAGGAGATCATGCCAAATCCCAAACTGAAGCAACAACCCAAAGTGATCTTCCTTTTAGTAGCGCTAGCTTCCCAATATGAATCAACATAATCATGTAGTTTAATCTTTTGATTCACATCATATTTGATCCCATAATTCACTATAGATTTTAGGTAACTCAGTACATGCTTTGCAGCAATCAGGTGAACATGTCTCAGATCTGTTAGGAACTGGAAGGGTATCAACCACAAATCATATGTCTGTCCTCATATTTTTTAGGTACACCAATGAGCCAATAATATGACAATACATCATTACATCAATCGAATCAGTTGAATCATCACTCAAAATATTCAAGTTAGATTTCATAGGTGTGTCTATTTCCTTGCATCCCAACATTCTGAATCTCTTTAGAATATCCACTGCATATTTTCCTTGACCAAGGAAGATCCCATATACACTCTAGCCCACCTACATTCCTAATAATAAGTGCATCATAACTAGGTCTTTCATCTCGAACTCTATAGAAAGTCTCATCCTTGCATATTTAATGAGTTCCTCTTTGCATGTTAGGAACCGGCCATCAACATATAGTAGGCGCATCACTGGTCTTCTATCTTCAACCTTGAAGTAAAGGTTGGAATCTTATTTACTCTTGGAAAATTCTAGTCCCATCGAGAAGCTATCCATCTTATTGGCCCATGTCCTCAGTGCCTGTTTAAATCCATACAAGGCCTTCTTAATTTTGCACACATGGTCTTCTAGTCACGTGTCTTGAATCATAGTGGATGTTCTACTTACACTTCCTCCTTGATTACACCATTCAATAAATATTTATTCAAATCCATTTGGTGTATCTTCCATTTCATAACTTCTACCAATGCAAGTATGGTCCTAATGGAAGGGTACCTTGTCACGGGTGAAAATCTATCTTCGTAGTCTATGTCGTCTTTCTATGAGAAGCCTCGTGCTACGAACCTTGCCTTGTATATATTTATGCTTCCATCAGTAGCATGCTTGGTCTTGTATATCCACTTCAAAGTCATGAGAGAATTATTTTGTAGTCTTGAAACTATCTCCCAGACATCATTCTCCATGATCAACTGATGTTTCTTGATCATAACATCCTTCCATTCTTTGTTTTATGCAACCTCTTCATAGGTGGATGGTTCTCTATCAATGATGTCACACAGTAGGGCCACATATATATTGTAGGGATTTTCTCTTTTTCCTTTCTCTATGTATTCCTTCTAGATCTCCATACCTTTATTCTTATCATATGATCTCTCATGCCCATGTTTATTTCCTCTTGTGGGAGTCATTCTCAAGGATTTTCTCTACCGGGTCTTGTCGTTTTTCCATGTCATGATATTCATGGTATTCTGGAATTGCTTCTCAAATTTCCATATCTCGAGATCTTGTTTCTTCATATTTAGCATCCTCTTGAATAGTTTTCTTGCTAGATCTAAAGTATGTCCATTCTTCATCAAAGGTTACCTGATGTCGATCTTCTCGAATCCTGGGAAATATATCTAGTAGGCCTTTGATGTATCACTGTATCCTATGAATATACCCTTCTTCCTAGATGGATCGAGCTTGGTCCTTTTATCCTTTTGGATATGTATGTACACAGGGAATCCAAATATTCTCAGATGGATGACTTATGGTTTCTCACTTGAGAAATCCTCTTTCGAAGTCTTTTTATCAAGTACTCGATGATGAGTACGGTTCTGAACATACACAATTATCCTTGTTGCCTCTGCCCAAATGTGCATAGGAAGATCTTGGTCATGTATCATTTATTTTGTTTCTTCCATGATGGTTCAGTTCTTTGGTTCCACAACCCCATTCTCTTGAGGATTGTATGGTGTGCTCAACTCCCTCTTAATCCTGGACTCTCTACAGAGTTCCTCAAATTCTTTCGTGGTGAATTCTCTTACATTATCTCACCATAGAGTATTGATATTCCTATTAGTTTGGTTCTCTACCAAGGCTTTATATTCCTTGAACTTATTGAAAACTTAATTTTTCACTTTCAAGAAATATATCCAAGTCTTATGTGAGAAATCATTTATAAAGGAAACATAGTACACATACCTGCATAATGAGCTAGAATACATGGGTCCACATACATCTGAGTGTACTATCTCCAGTATTCCTTTATCCTTACTCTCACTGTTGCAGAATTTTTTATTTGCATTCTTTCCTTGTGCACATCCTTTGAAAATTCCTTCATGCTTTTCCTAGATCACTAGTATTACAGATACTGCTTTTGTTTCCATCGGTAGTGCTATGTAGTGAAAATGTGCAAGCCTTCTATGCCACATTTCGATTGGTTCAATTCACTCATGAACCAGTGCCTATTTATGTTGTCCCTTTAGCTTGTACTATTGAGATTACAACATCAGGATTCATTCTCCAGTCTTGTAAGTAATAGTAAGACAATAGACTCATGTAGTCCTACAAATATCCTCATCTGATTGAGGTGGTGATGCAGTAGGATTGTGTAGTCCTATGAATATCCTCTTATGATTGAGGTGGATAGTAGGCTTGTGTAGCCCTATGAATATCCTCATATGATTGAGGTGGTGATGCAGTAGGCATGTGTAGTCCTATGAATATCCTCATATGATTGAGGTGGACAGTAGACTTGTGTAGCCCTATGAATATCCTCATTTGATTGAGGTGGTGATTCAGTAGGCTTGTGTAGCCCTACAAATATCCTCATATGGTTTAGGTGGACAGTAGGCCTGTATAGTCGTACGAATATCCTCATATGATTGAGGTGGACAATAGGCTTGTGTAGCCCTATGAATATCCTCATATGGTTGAGGTGGACAGTAGGCTTGTGTAGCCCTATGAATATCCTTATATGATTGAGGTGGATAGTAGACTTGTGTATTCCTACGAAGATCTTCATGTTGTGAGGTGGTGTACTTTACTATGTAAAGTAGATATATTATGTGATGTATGGCTAGTCATGGTCAACAGGTGCTACAAGTATCCTTTAGGGATTAGCTACCCCTAGAGTGATTTACTTTAGCATGTGATTATATGACCTCGGGAAATACATATGATCATAGGTTTGGAAACGATCTTATGAGTATGATATGATAAAGATGATTATTTAATGAAAACACATATGGACCATGCAGAGATATTTAATATAAGCACAGAGAAAGAGAGAGAACTCGAATTAAATAAGTTTCCACCAAGTAAAATCGAATTGATTAGATATCAGCTAAGTATTAGTTATGGTAAACAAGTTTAGTTAATTAAGGAATCAACTCCCTAATCTATGCAAGTGATTGTTGGAAATAAACACTGATGGAGAAGCACTAGTTCTGTTTGGTTACATTCAGTTACTATTTAGTTACATTTAGTTCTATTTAGTTACATTCAGTTCAACTCAGTTACATCCAGTTCAGTTTAGTTACATTCAGTTATGTTCTGTTACATTTAGTTTAGTTCAGTTACACTCAGTTGTATGCAGTTACACTCAGTTACATTCAGTTACATGTAGTTCCATTCAGTTCAGCTTAGTTAACAACTCACTTAGAGTTAGTTAATTAATGTAAGGCACATAGATTCTTGTGGGAGATAATTATGGAGTGTCATCTTGGCACCAGATCATGGGGGTGCATGATTGAAGATGAATCTGTGTTCAAAGTGTTAACAAGTTTCTGATATATGCAACCATTCTATTTTTGTTGTAAAACCTAATTTGATTTGTTATTAAAGTGTTATGCATTTGGCAAGCTAGATACGGTGTTCCATTCGATCTCCACTCTCTGTTGCTTTCTGTGAAATCAATCTGCTATTGTGTTGTAATCATTCTCTGCTAATAATCAATCATACTCTAAGATCGTTTGTTGGGTTTTTTATGCTCTGAATCAGTAGAGGGTTTTCCCAGGGTATATCTTATGTTCTATTGTTTGATTTATGTCTTTGGATTATTGATGAGATTTATATGCACTGTTATTATGAATTAAAGTTTCAAAGTTGAAGTTTCTTCATATTTTTCTCAATCACTAACATGGTATTAGAGCAATGGCGTGCAAGAGCTTATTTTTCACAAGCAACTAAATCCTACATTATCTTGATAAGTATTGAGCAAAGAGCTTGGAGCCATAGCATCGATCTCCATCCAACCGGAAGACCAATTTGAATATACTTCCAAATTGAAGGCAAGAGTGTGAATCATTCTTGAGGAGAATGATATAGATGTTTACTTGACCTCATTGAGTGAGGACTCTTTATGCAGGGCGAATTAAATACCAAGTCAACATGCACCATTTCCATCCCTTTTCAGGAGACAAATTTCATGGAGACGTTTTGATCAATCCGTACAGAATCAGACACAACAATTTAAAACCCACTTCCGAAATTGGACGATTTAGCTTACATGGGAGAATATTTCAAAAATCTGCAACTATCTAAGAGATACGATTGGGTATTTGAAAATGAAACTCTTAGAATTCATGTTATGGCCGTTTTCTTAAAGTGAACCAATTGATGGAACAACTCCAAGATTTGTAAGTTGGATATTATCATTATTCAATGGATCTTGTGTATAATGAGAGTCTCATAGAGTTGAGATATCATCCAAAGCAGAGTATGATCATTGGAAGAATTTTTCTTTGAAAGAATAAGATTCGCTTCGGGTTGCATAGGATCCAGTTTCTCCATGCAGAGATTTGCTAACTCCTGCATGCACTCAAATTTACAAATAGAACAAGACCGGGGGACTAAAGTAATCTCCATAAGGAAGCAGAGATCAAGAGGGAGCATGCATAACAATAAAAAGATAAGTACCCAAATTTTTTATTATATGATACTTATATCTATATGCTTTTGAATGGTTGCATTACAGTCATATAGAGGATGCATGATTGTTCATAAAATATGAATATAGACCATGCATGATTATGAATACAAAGGATGCATGATTGTTTCATAAAGATATGAATATAGAGTTGCATGCTTGTTTCATAAATATAGAGATGGATGATAGATTCATGAGATATGAATGTTGGGATCCATGATTATTTAATTATAATATGTTCTTATAAAATTAGATTATGTTTTATTACAATCTGTATTCCTTGACTTGGAATTGTGTTTAGCATATACATTTTTGTTCCTATCTTTATTGGAATGTTATCAATATCATGAGTCCAAATTTTGTGAGATGATATAAATATTGATATAAGACTTATGTAGAAAAGATACAAGGTTGAAAACATTATTCATAAGACATGAGATTTAGGGTAGCATGATTGTTTCATGGACTGTGAACATAAGACTACATGATTGGCTAGATAGACGGCTTCATGCTTACCTCATGAGATATGAACATGGGACTATATATTTCTTTCATAAAATGAATTTTTGGACTGATATAGGGTTGCATATCAGTTCATAATCTTATAATGGGTTATGATAAATCGGTTGGTCAATATCTATACATAACTAAGTAAATCTTTATCGATATATTGAAAGTATTTCATGTGATTAAAATTCATGAGTATGAAATAGTTATAACCATGAGAATAATTTCTCTTGAAGGGAAAATTAATATGCCATTATCTACAAGTAAACAAGGACATGAATGTGGAGTCATTCTAATGGTTGAGCCTGGAAGAGAATAGTTCGAGAGGTTCCTATCTCTCTTGGAAAGTAGACAAAATAGATGGCTTAATTATATTTTGATAGATGTGAAGACTCCTAAAGATATTCTATCTTATTTAGATTCATGTGTCAAATAAAGAGCTTCATATATATATGAGCATAATTCTCCATGATGGAGAACCCATATTATGATTCTCACATTTTGCATGGTGAGAAGGAGTTGCTAGTCTCACTAGATCATGAAGAACCAATGTAATTGGTTGATGTACCTCCTGTAAAAAAAAGGATATATGCATGATGCTCATATTTAGAAGGAAGCTAAGAAGTGTATTCAAGAATATTGTTATGATTATTATGATTAGTGGTGTGGCAGTCACCAGACAAATATTTTCCTTAGTTAAGGAAAATGTGCAGTAAAAAATCCTAAAGAGTTTCAAGATGATGGACTACAGATCCATGGCAACACATATGAAGGTGAATATGAAACTATTCTTATTTCATATTTGGAGGATCTTAAGTCAGTTGAGATGTATTTGGCTAGTCACAAGTCTCAATATTTGTTATGTACTTTGCAGTTTGTACATAGACATGTACAAAGCATTTGTTGTAGTACCTACTTGGTACAAGTGTATGTGAACTCATATATGTCTTGATCAGTGAAATAGAGTTTTAAAGATATATGAAATATGACTAATATAGTGATCAAGGAATATCAAATGTGTTTCTCTAGATAGAGCATGTTCAAAATCAGTAAATCTTTTGAGGGTTCTAGTCAGTTATATTTGAGACATGGTACATATCCATAGATGAGTAGCACTGCCAGCATTCTTACTAAGCTTCTGTTCGGGGCAAGCTTGGTATAGTACATAATAAATCCTTTAGTTGAAGCGGGAGTATTGATGTCTCTTCATGGGTGACAGTAGATAAAGTCTCCACCAGTTAATCATCATACATGACTTAGGCAGCTGAGGGTTGTGATATCTTGTGGAGAGAATCCACATGAGAAGAGACATGGTCAAAAATCTCAGAGACTATTTATAGTCTGGATTGTTAGAGAACCGTTACAACCTCTCAGAGAGGTAGTTGGCGTGCTGCAAATATAAATAGAATGATCACTGAGAAAGTTATCATGACTTAAAGAACATTACAGAGAATGGAATGCTCACAAAGAACTTCTCCAGATAACAAAAGATTCAAGAAGTCAACAAATTTTGAAGAATGAAAGAAAATATAAGTATTTTTTCTGCATGTTATTACACATTTGTTGTATAATGTTGTGTTTGATGGATTTTAAAAAATCCATGGTTTCTAGTTTAGAGAAACTTTATTCTGGATTGGATCCAGATGATGCTACTTTGTGTAAGTAGCAGGTTGTTCTTTGAGCAGACCTATTATGTTTTATGCTTACTGCTAAGAATATGTTTGAGTACCTTTGAGTTACATTAGAATAGGCTCTTTATTGTATTTGATACATGGCATACCTATTATTTGATTGTGCTATCCAGCAATTGTTTTATCCTAAGATAAGTGGTGTAATTTAAGGCTAGTACTACAAAAGCTAAGTGTGTTGCGGCTAGTACTACAGAAGAAAAATGTATGTATGAGTACTACAAAAGAAAAATGTGTTTTTGTGGATAGTACTACATAATGAGGAGTAGTGTAGTGTGGGTGCTACCTACTAGGGTGAAAGACTTGAGCCTACAGTCATTAGGTGTTAATAGTCAAGCTTTCTCGAAAACCCTAGATGTGTTTATGATCAAACACATTTGAGATGAAATTTTACTTCATTGAAGTCATGGTCATGAGTTCCAATACATAGGTACTGATGAGAAGATTGCAAATTTGTGACAGGCCTCTATTTGTGTTGAAGTTTAAACACTTCCGAGATAAGCCTGGTATGGCAGAGAATGTCTCCCTCACTGAGAGGGAGTGTTGAGATTACAACATCAGGAGTCATTCTCCAGTTTTGTAAGTAATAGCAAGACAATAGACTTATGTAGTCCTACAAATATCCTCATCTGATTGAGGTGGTGATGCAATAGGATTTTGTAGTCCTACAAATATCCTCATATGATTGAGGTGGACATTAGGCTTGTGTAGCCCTACGAATATCCTCATATGATTGAGGTGGTGATGTAGTAGGCTTGTGTAGTCCTACGAATATCCTCATATGATTGAGGTGGACAGTAGGTTTGTGTAGCCCTACGAATATCCTCATATGATTGAGGTGGTGATGCAGTAGGCGTTTGTATCCCTACGAATATCCTCATATAATTAAGGTGCACAGTAGGTTTATGTAGCCCTACGAATATCCTCATATGATTAAGGTGGATAGTAGGCTTGTGTAGCCCTACGAATATCCTCATATGATTTAGGTGGTGATGTTGTAAAGTATTGTGAGTAATATAAAGACAGTAGGCTTGTGTAACCCTATGAATATACTCATATGGTTGAGGTGGACAGTAGGATTGTGTAGCCCTACAAATATCCTCATATGTTTGAGGTGGACAGTAGGCTTGTGTATCCCTATGAATATCCTCATATGATTGAGGTGGACAATAGGATTTTGTAGTCCTAGGAATATCCTCATGTTGTGAGGTGGTGTACTTTACTATGTAAAGTAAATAAACTATGTGATGTATGGCTAGTCATGGTCAACAGGTGCTACAAGTTTCCTTTAGGGATTAGCTACCCCTAGAGTGATTTACTTTAGCATGTGACTATATGACCCGGGGCAATACATATGATCATAGGTTTGGAAATGATCCTATGAGTATGATATGATAAAGATGATTATTTAATGAAAACACATATGGACCATGCATATATATTTAATATAAGCACAGATAAAGAGAGAGAACTCGAATTTCATATGTTTCCACCAAGTAAACTCGAATTGATTAGATATCAATTGAGTATTAGTTATGTTAAACAAGTTCAGTTAATTAAGGAATCAACTCCTTAATTTATGCAAGTGATTGTTGGAAATAAACTCTGATGGAGAAGCACTAGTTCTGTTTGGTCACATTCAGTTACTGTTCAGTTACATTTAGTTCTATTTAGTTACATTCAATTCAGTTCAGTTACACTCAGTTGTATGCAGTTACACTCAGTTACATTCAGTTGCATGTAGTTACAATCAGTTCAACTCAGTTAACAACTTAGTTAGAGTTAGTTAATTAATGGAAGGCACATATCTTGTTGTGGGAGTTAATTATGGAGTGTCAACTTGGGGCACCAAATCATGGGGGTGCGTGATTGAAGATGAATCAGTGTTCAAAGTGTTAACAAGTTGCTGATACATGCAACCATTATATTTTTGTTGTAAAACCTAATTTGACTTTTTATTAAAGTGTTATGCACGTGGTAAGTTAGATACAGTGTTCCATTTGATCTCAACTCTCTGGTGCTCTATGTGAAAGCAATCTGCTATTGTGTTGTAATCATTCTCTGCTAAGATCATTTGCTGGGTTTTTTTTATCCTGTGAATTAGTAGAGGGTTTTCCTAGGGTATATCTTGTGTTCTATGGTTTGATTTATGTCTTTGTATTATTGATGAGATTTATATGCACTGTTATTATGAATTAAAGTTTTAAAGTTCAAGTGTCTTCATATTTTTCTCAATCACTAACATGTACAAGCCCTTGTCTTCTTCTCCAATCATTGTTGCATCATCTATTGTCTTCCCTTTAGGCCACATACAAAATTGTTCATCAACAAAATCAACTATCATTACCTTTGCATCTAGTGTAGAGATTGAGAGAAGATTCTTCTTCAAACCTGGAACATACAGAACATATTTCATCTTTAAATTTTTCTCGGAGTCTATATTGTATGAAGCTTCTCCACTCCCTTTTTATGGGGTATTGGTAATCAACTCCAAGTTTGACCTTGTGAGGTGACTCATGTTTAGACATATTAATGAATGATTACTTATATCATGTCATGTGTTTAGAAGCTCCACTATCCATAGGACAATCATTGCTTCCGTGTGAGATAGTGCCAACAAGTGCTAATACTAGCACATACTCTTCATTTGAATCATCCTTATCTCTTATGAATATTTTTTTGTTGGTTCATCGTCTTTGGAAATATGAGCATGGTGTCTCTTTTTCCTAATGGGATGATCTCTTGCAAAATTTCCCTCTTCATGGCAAGTATAGCATCGAACATTGGAAGGATATCTCTTGGTCTTCTCTTATTTCTTGTTCTTCTTCTTGTCATGATGAAATTTATCCTTCTTCTTCCTCTTCTTATAGTTTTTCTTGGTTAGAACTATGAGATATTGATATTCAGTTGCTCCCATCTTCTCTTCTCTTATCACAATTCAAGCTTGTTATTTTGCACATTCTTCTGAGAGTCTTCTAAAAGATATCATCCTCCTTCTTTCACATATTCCTTGAATGAACAAGTCCCATGATATAGGGAGATGATTCAAGGTAGTGATTACAATTTCTCCTTCTTCAACATTATCTTCAATCAGTTCAAGTTGTTCTTTGATTTGAGAAACCCTTGTGAAGTATTACTGTATAGTCTTGGATTTTTTTATCTTCACATTCTTCAATTGGTTCCTCAAGGTCATTTTTCCATTGATGTTCTTTCCTTTGAACATATTTTTCAAAGAATCATATACTTCCTTTGGTGTCTTGAATGAATACACATGGGGGATGAGGTGATTCTTAATGGAATCTTAAGTGATTCGCTTTTCCTTATCCATGGTTCTCTTATGATAAGCCTTAGCCTCATATCCCTCCAGTTCTGGAACCTCCTCAATGATGTACTGCTCCAAATAATTTTCTTCAAGGATCAAGGAGATTCTATACTTCCATGATCAGAAGTTTTAATCCCCTCCAATATTGTCCTCAAGTTGAGTATGGTGAGTCATGTTTTCAAATGCGAACCTCAAATGGAAATATAATATATTTAGATATTACCTATTTGAGGTATCTGACCTAGTTTCGAAGCTAGTTGACCTTGGGCTTGTTAGAGAAACCCTAAATTTATAAAATTGGAGTTTTGGAATTCTGTTTGGACAGAAAGATGTGCCTCCTTGAGGTGAGTTGCTCAGTAGTGTCACTTTCTGAATATTGAGGTGGGAAGCCTTCAAAACCTGATTCCTTAGTTCCTCCCAGCACCATTGACAGGTTCCAAATTGAATCTTCTTCAAATATGAAACTACTTCCACCAAAATATGTTCCCTACTGAGGTGAGTTATCCTATCCCTCTTTTCTTGATGACTTGTGGAGAGAACACCTTGAACTAGGAAGCCCTAGTTTCCATAGCTGGACAGTGCCTTCTTTCAGAGAGGATTTGATACCATGTTATTTTTTCTATATCTTATTATATTAATTCTGATCTTTGTCTGAAAGAATAATAAGTACAACAAGATGCATTAGATATAAATATACACAAGACACAAAGATTTTAATTAGGGAAACCATAAAGGAGAAAACCTCACAAACTTCCTCAGAATAGTACAATCACACAGACTGTGTCGAAAGATGATCAATCCCAGTAATAAGAAGTATTTAACATCTATCTATATTTCCTCCCTTGTATTTCTCTCTCTCATGCGAATTTTAGTGAGTGTGAGGTGTGTATAAGTCAAGGAGGGCGCTTCCCTATTTATACTAATCAAGTGACTCACATTTTACATTAATAGGACGATCTGTTTCCCTAATAGGGCCAACTTATCCTAGAGTCTCGAAATACACATTACATGACATCACACTAGGGACTATTAACCCGACTTACAACGGAGGTAATACCTCAAGGTATAGACACAATAAATACATCCCGCAAGGAGGAAAACTCATCTCGAATGGGTGTACAACAACATACAATGATAATATACATCATAATATATTCCGAAGTTAAAAATACATCAACACATTTCTATGTTGTTGCTGATTATATTTCTCCAACACTTCTATGGTGATGATGATGATGTTGTTGTCTCAACATTATATGTTGCTAATGATGATGTTCCAGCATCTCCATGACGATGATGCGGATGATGATATATCATTTATTTGTTGATGATGTTATTTTTAACACTAACATGCTAATGATGTTGTTGTTGTCCCAGTATTCACATACTAATGTTGTGGATGATGATGTCTCAGTACTCACATTATGATGATGATGATGATGATGATGATGTATTAGTATACACATGTTGATGTTACAGATGGTAAAGGTGTTCCAATATTCACATACTGATGTTACAAATGATTATGTCTCGGTACTCACATACTGATGATAATCATGATGTTCCATGATGATGATGCTCCATGATGATGATGTTCCACGATGATGATGTTACGTGATGATGATATTCCATGATGATGATGATGTTATGTGATGATGATGTTCCATGATGATGATGTTCTATATGCTTATGATGTTGTTGTTACAAAACTTACTATGACATATAGATCGGCCATCCAGTTGTACAGTTGTAGTTTTTATTGTTGTTGTAGAATACCTTCCTTGTTAAGAGGGAGTGTTGAAATAATGTAACCACGAAAGATATTCTAGTGTACTTATAATTATATTATTGTTTTCCCTCCCTTTAGGCAATGTTGTTTCTCCAATTAGGGATGTAATTGATGTAATTGGTCATGTAAAGTATAGAGGTAAAACCTTTGGTTTAAGTTGGGTCAATAGTACCAGTAAAAGAGTTATTAAAATGTATTTGTATGTCTCCTAGGAAAATTCGACCATGTTGGGAAGATGAAATTGACATTGTTGTGTTATTAAACTTCACATTTTATGTGTATAAATAGATGAATATCGCTCCTCATATGGATACACTTAAAACTCAAGCAGGTTTGCTAGAGAGAGAAAGAGTCCATACATAGAAGAGAGAAAGAGTCCATATGGATAAGGAGAAGAAATATATATTATTCTTGTGGTATTACACTGTACTTGGTTGTATCCTATATTGAGGATTTTTTTCTTGGTTTTCTTCCCTGTGATGGTTTCCCAGGATAAATATTTATGTCTTTTTTGTATTGTTTTGCTTGTCATTCTTTTAGTGATCTTCTTATTATTGGGCATAAAACTTTTAAAAAACTAACACAAAAACAATTTAAAATCCCAAAACTTTTTAGTCATGTGGTACGTCACTCAGGAAAACAAGGGTTGTCATATCTTGTGGAGAACATCCACATGAGAAAATACATGGTCAAAGTCTCAGAAACTATTAGATACTAAGGAAGAGTTACAGTCTGGAATGTTAGAGAACATCTAAACCTCTTGGAGAGGTTAGATAGTCATACATGTGTCTATGTGGGGTATTGTGATATGAAATCACTATAAAAGTGATCAGGCCTTGAAGAACATCATAGAGAATGGAAAGCTCACTAATAATTTCTTCAGATGATAGAAGATTCTTGAAGTCAACAAATGTTAAAAATGATAGAAAATTCAAGGATTTATTTCTACATGATGTTACATAATTAAATGTATTGTATATGATGGATATGAAATCCATAGTTTCTAGTTTATAGAAACTACATTCTGGATCAGATCTAGATGATGCTACTTTGAGTAAGTACTTTTTTGGTCTCTTAAAGTACCTAACAGACCTGTTGTATTTTTATGCATGTGGATAAGAATATGTTTGAGTACCTTTGAGGTACATTATAATAGGTTCTTTACTATATTTTGATACATATAAGTATACCTGTTATATATATTCGTATTAGCTATGTGTATTTTGGTTAGTACTACATAAGATAATAATAATAAAAATTGGATAGTACTACCTACTGAGGAGTAGTGTAGATTGGGATGTTACCTACTAGGGTGAAAGACTTGAAGCCTACAGTTATTAGGTGTTACTAGTTAATATTTATGAACAAAATATGTGTTATGATAGAACACATTGAGATGAATTTTTACTTCATCAAATCCATGGTCATGCAAAATAAATTTTAGTACGTAGCTACTAATGAGCAGATTGGAAATTATGCACAAGTCATTGCCAGTAACAAAGTGGAGATACTTCTAAGATAAGCTTGGCATGGCAGGAAATTCTCGGTAAAGAAGAGAATGTTACTGTCAGTAAGAGGGAGTGTTGTTTTCACAATATCAAAAGTCATTCTCCAAGACTTGTGGTGTATCAAGTTATGAACTTCTGTAGTATCAGGTCAAGACATTGTGTTGTATCAAGTCCTATCTATTTCCTCGTGTATTGAGGTGGGATGACTATACTGTAATCTTGTGTTGTATCAATATTGGAATATTATGTTGTATCAAGATTGGATTCTTGTGTTGTATCAAGACTAGTCTTTTGTTTTATCAATATTGTGAACTTATGTTGTATCAATTCTACACTTGTGTTATATCAAGTCAACTTATATTCTGATAGATGGTACCCTATTAGAATGGATCTCCAATTATGGATATGGACTTGTGATGTATCAAGTCATGTGGTTATACTATGTGATATATTGATAGTCATGGTCATCAATTGCTATAAGTCTACTTTATGGATTAGATACCCTTAGAGTGAATTACTTTAGCATATGACTATATGGCCCAAGGTAATATATACGATAATCAATATGTATGGAATAATTAATTAATTATTTAATAATAATAATATGGATAAATAATACACATATGGACCATGCATTAATTATTTAATGATAATGAGATAAAGCATAGAGAATAAGAATTTGAATTGCCCATGCAAATGTCTGAGTGAACTCAAGTTATAAATATTTATTAAAATATGAATTCCTCAATCAATTCCTCAATCAAAGAATCAAATAAACTGTTAATGAATGCATTTAGTTCAAGTAAGTTAACATTCAGTTCAAGTAACTTAACATTCAGCTCAAGTTATTTAAATATTCAGTTCAAGTAATTTAACATTCAGTTCAAGTTTGTTAACATTTAGTTCAAGTTAGTTAAAATTCATTTCAAGTCACTTAAACATTCAGTTCAAGTCAGTTAACATTTAGCTCAAGCTAGTTAACATTCAGTTCAAGTCAGTTAACATTTAGCTCAAGCTAGTTAACATTCAGTTCAAGTCATTTAACATTTAGTTCAAGTCAGTTTACTTTCAACTGGAGACAATGAACATTCAGTTAAAGCTAATTGAGGAAAGGAAGGGTGCTAATGTTTGCATTGAGGAATTTCTAGTTAGCTCCTCCTTGTGAATGCACTATGTGGTGCTCTCAGTGTGTTTACTGAACCTCCTATGCGCTACCTTCTGCATGCTAGGATTTTTGGATTGTTATTAATATGATAGGCATATGTCAAGTTCAATGGAGTTGCATACAATTTCCTTTGTAGGGTTACACTAGATATTTCTTCTCTATTGATGTGGTTATATCTCTTATTGGGAAATATGCTTATGTGTTACAAACAATTCTCTGCAAATCTATATATTGTACTCAAAGAATTGTTGGGTTTTACATCCTCTGTGTTTTGAGGGTTTTCCCAGGATATATCTTGTCTCTCATACTTGATTGATTTATATGGTTGATTTATAGAGATGATATACATGGATAATTTATGAAGATGATTTATGTGTCTAATATATTTGTGATATTTACATCTGGTTGATATATTTATGAGATTCACATGTGCCAGATATATACATATGTGGTTCATTTATGAGATACATATGTGTTGAAATCGATTGATAAATTTTTTAAAGTTCAAGATTCTCAAATTTTTCTCAAACATTCAACAAACATAACTATCTCCACCCCCATGCTTTATTACTTGTATGAAGTGAATATTTCCACCAACCTCACACATGCATTCAATGTTTGGTTTAATAGTCAAGAGAATGTAATTGGCTCATTTAAATCACATGGAATAATTTGGATGAGTTTTAAGGTTGACACATGAAAGCAAAGGATTTAGTTTCCCATAGACCCCCTTTCTTGTTCCCCACTCATGGAATCATATCCCATTTAGTGCTCCTTAAACAACCATCATGGACCATTTTATTAATTTGCAACATAATATTTACATACATTTTGAATTAGCTAGATATGACAACTATATGGTCCAAATAAATATTTATACATCATACATGCCTAACCATTCACTAGTTGGACCTTAACCTTGATATCCACACTAGGAATGCATATTAGCATATTTACATTATTTACATAATTTTTATTAAATAAATTTCAAGTCAAAATTGGGCATATTAGAATCCCCCCCCCTTAGAATAATACTATCCTCGGTTTTTGCACAAAATCAGAATAAAAATGGTTATGCCTATTTCATGGAGTCCTACAACTTCGACCATGTAGCCTCATCAGGATTGAAGTGCTTCCATTACACCTTTACTTGTTTCATGGCTTAGTTCTACAGCAATGTTAATTTCATGTCTAGGATGCATAGTGGCTTGGTTTCAAACTCTTCCTTGGGTTCCACCTGAATCGCATCCCAATAAATCACATGGTTAGTATCTTGCATATATTTCTTAAGCAAAGTTCAAACATGAAAAACATTATGATCTCTAGTATTAGTAGGAAATAAGATTCTATATGAAACTAAACCTATGCTTTCAAGCACTTCAAATGGACCAAAATATCTTGGTGACAACTTGGAACAGCTTCCAAGCTTCAAGGAACTCTTTCTTGGGTTCACTCTAAGGTAACCATGATCCCAAACACTAAATTATCTATGCATTCTATTAATATATGCATATTTTTTCTATCTATCTTGAGTTAATTCTATCTAATTTTTGCAATCTCTTGTTCCATTTATTTAGGAAATTCTGACCCAAGTACAATTATGTTTATTGGATTATCCCATTTCACTGGTGTCTTACACTCTCTTCCATACAAAGCCTCAAATAGACTCATTCCCAATGAATCTTGCTTCCCATTCTTATATGCAAACTCCACCAAGTGAAGATAATCTTCTCACTTCGATGGTTTGTTCATCACATACCTATGAAGCATGTCATCAAGGACTTGACTTTATCTCTAAGTTTTTCCATCTATTTATGGATGATAGGAAGTGATAAAATTCAGTTTTCTACCCAAATCTACAAAAACACTTTTCCATAAATTTGAAGTAAAATTGGTATTCTTGTCTAAAATTATTTCTTTGACAACCCATGCAATTTTAAAATATATTTCATAAAAATTTCTGAAATGGGATTTGTTTTATATGTATATTTAACTAGTATAAAGTGTGTTTATTTTAACAATTTATCCACCAGAACCATGATAGAATCATTGTGTTTCACTCATTGGAAAACCTGTAGTAAAATCCATGGAAATTACTTCCCATTTCCATTATGGAATTGGAAAAGGACACAACAAACTCATTGGGTGTTGATGCTCGAATTTTACTTGCGAACATTTCATGCACTTAGAAATATACTGAACCAATTCCCTTTTCGTTATTGGATAAGAATATTGTTTTTGGGGTGGCGCAGGTTTTTTTTTATATATCCTCGATGACTAGAATATGGAATTTTATGGATTTCATCCTTAACAATCCCCCTCAAGTCTATTGCATTTAGAATATAAATTCTACTTTTATAAATAAGAATTCCATCATCTTCCAAATGATAACCATCATACCTCTTTCCAAAAATATGTTGCTGGAATTTTTCTTTTATTTGCACATTAGCTCATCTTCAACAAGAAAATTTATAATATATTGTTTGAAATCTAACTGACAAGTGATGATGACTTCCACACGCATTTCATGCATATTTCTGTTGTGTTCATCAACCACTTTATTTTATTTTCTTTTTATGTGTTTGATTTCGAAATCAATCTCACATAAAAATTCCATCTATCTAGCTTTCCTAGATTTAAAAGTTGGTTTCTCAAATAAATATTTCAGGCCAAAATGGTATGTTCTCAACTGAAAGTTTATTCCCATTAAATGATGTCTCCACATTTTTCAAGCATGCACTATGGTTGCAAGTTTGAGGTCATGGGTAGCATAATTCTTTTTATGATACTTCAATTTTCGAGACTCATAACACAACACATGATTGTCTTGCACAAGGGATCCTCTAAGCCTCTATTTACATGCATTTGTACACACCACAAAGTCTTTGTATGGTTCTACACATTTCAGAATTGGAACACTTGTGAGAAGCTTCTTTAACATCTGGAATCTTTCTTCATAATTTTGTGTCCACTAAAATTGTATTCCCTTGTTTTATAAGGAAGTGATTGGTTATGCTACCTTGGACAATCCTTTAATGAACCGCCTATAATAACTAGAAATACCCATAAGAGATCTCACATTAGTGTCATGTCCCTCCCTTAAAGGGACATTGAAAGTGTTGACCTTGTCAAGTGTCCAAGCGTTAAACATTTAATTAGTTAATGATCCCTAGGAATTTTTATTACTTAAAACTATGGAGGCATGTAATTTCTAAATTCATCTTATTTGTGATTAGTTGAGTATTATGAAAAATAATTAATGGTGGAAATGAGTTGTCAATGAAGGAGGGTGCATTAGGAAACTTGCCTTGGATGGAAAAATGGAAACAATGCAAAAGAAGGAAAAAGAAACATGTCATAGAAAAGATAGAAAATATCCAAATTAGTTTCTAATTTGGTGCAAGGATGAAAAGCAAGGAAAGATTACCTTATTCACAAACTTGCTAATTACTCAAGGACATAGTAGTTTCTATTTTGTACTGAAGGATACAAACATGGAAACATTTACTAAGCTTCATACTTGCTATTTTTCTCAACAAGGTCGAATTTCCCCTTTGGGTTAAGTTATACAAAGAAGGAAACATCATTTGCAAACCAAAATTGTTAATCCCATCAAGGAGGGCCACTCATGGATTAGGAACAAGATTGGCAAGTGGGTTACTTATTCAACGGGTGAAGGACTTGCTCAACAAGTCACCCAAGGTCTACTTAAGGGAATTTCCAACTCCATTATTCAGTTTGGTTAATGTATTTTTGTAATTGATTGAATCTTAAGATTCATTTCTGAGTGGTGATCCTCAGTCTCTTGGGTGATGTGCCCTAAGTCCCCTATTCTCCTTCTCCCCTCTTCTTCCCTTCCCATTGTAGGTTATATTGAAGATATGGATCAACTCTCATCCATTAATGGAGTGATAATGCATGTTCTGAAGCCATTTCCATTTTAATGTAGCACATTAGAGTGATTGGGACACTCCACCATTATTATATTGAATTAATCAGTATTTTTATTGAAAATTCAAATCTTAGTAATATACATCTTTATGTTTGTTTTGAATCCATTTGTATTATTACAATGTTTTCATTATGAACATTATCTTTTATTCAAATATTTAGTATTGTTTATTAATTGTTAATTAATAAAACACTCCATAAAAGTTTAAAGTAGTTGTTTATTTTAGATTTTCTACTATTGTGAATATATAACAGAATGATTTAGTGTGAATGATTTAAGTATTTTCATTTAAATCTTAACTATTTATCTTTCTGTTCACTCGAAATATTAATTAATAATTAATATAGTATTTAAATTGCTCTCAGCTGGGATAGAATAATTAGTTAGTTTTCTTTTATTTTAGTATAGTTTATATTTAACAGTTGTTAAATAGGAGTAGGTTAATTTCATGATAATAGTCTTTTAAACTACAATATTTGAAACAAAATCCTCAGAAAATTGAAGAATTTCATTAGGAAAGCAATTTTAGGATAACTTTGGTCTTAGAAACTAATTTTAGGAATTATTTAGATAGAAATAAGATTAGGATAAATTTTTACTGAATTTTAATTTCTCCTCAAGAGAAAGATTCAGTTGGTAGGAGGACCATAACCTATGATATTTTGCTATCCAAACACACCGGAAGCTGCTTTAAGCGACTTGTGTGGGCTTAATCTCCTTAGTTGGCCTAGTTCAAAAAAACATGCCAACAAATGGTGCTAGAAGGAGGGCCTGTTAATGATTAATGGCAGGTAGAACTAATGACAAAACTTGAACCAGTCAACAACCTCCAGAAGTCAGCAGATCACCATTTATAGAAACTGTTAGGAGCGTCCTTGAACGTGATCATATTACATCCCCATTTACTCCTGAACAAAGTACTCAAACTTTAGAAGAATCACGACATATTCTTACAAGAGCATATGCTAATCAACTTGGTGTAACTCCAATAGATTATGGTCTACCTAGGCAACAAAGACATAATCCACAATTGAACATAGCTAGTCAAGATTTGGTAGAAGCTAATAACACTCCACGTTATCAAGTTAGAAGTCATTAGAGACAAATTACTCAAACAAGTACGGCTAGAAGATTGACTTCAGTAGGAAGTTTTGATCAGCCACCTTCTCCTCCAGAATCACCACCTGATAGTCCAAGGTCATTCAATTCAAGGAGTTCTTCAGGTTCTGAGAGAAGTCCTATGGTAGGAAACATACCTATGGGAGGAGGAGGTAATCCTCCACCTAATCCACAACTCCCTTGGTTGAGAACAGTTGTTTTAGTTTTCCCTCGTGTACAACATCCTTTGCCTAAACACTCAGATAAACTTCTTCCTAAGTTTAACCCAGATAACAAAGAACCTGCAGAGGTGCATGTAGAAAAATTCATGTTAGATGTTCAAACCATGAATGTTCAGCATGAACATGTGGTTTGTTGGTTATTTCCTTTAACTTTTGAAGGAAGAGCCTCTACTTGGTAATTTTCGTTAGTTCAAGGATCAATTACAAATTGGGGTGAATTTAATAAAGATTTCTTAGATAAATTTAGGGAGGATAAAACACCTGTTCTTTTAGCCCTGGAGTTATCTCGGATTAAAATGGAACCAAAAGAAAGAATTAAATATTTTAACCAGAGGTTTCTTACATTAAAAAATAAAATTCGGGTTGCTTCTCAACCACCCAAGGATATAATTATTGAAAATTATACTTCAGCTTTACCAAAATATCCTGGGATGTTTGTTAAGAGAGCTGGTAAAACAAATTTGGTAGAAACTTTTGAGGAATCCATTAAATTCGAGAAGGATTCTATGTCCTATGAACCAGATAGAAGTGGGAAATCTGATACTTTCCCTCACAGGAAGATCGAAAAACCTAATTCAAAAAAAGATAAAGCATTTGATGTAGAACAGCTGCAAAATGCTATTCGGGCATTAACCAATGAAGTTGTAGGATTAAAGAAAACCAATTCTGAAGCTTCTTCTTCTAGAAGATATTTCAGAAATCAGCTTAGACAAAATCCGAATACAATTAATAAAACAAATACACCACCTGATGTAGCAGTAAATGAATAAATTTTTAATACTATTCGAGTTGTTTTATCCTTATCAGAAAATCCCTCAAATCAAGAAATAACTGAAAATCAAGAGGAAGAGGAATCAGAAAATGATGAAGAAGTGGAAGAAGCCCAACAAGTTAATGGTCATTTCTGGGATAGTCTTGTAAAAGAATATGAGAGTAAAATTCCTCCTGCGGGACAACATGTCTACAATACTCGTAGTAGAACATTCACAAACACTCCTGGAGCTTCATCGAGTTCTACCCCGAGTAATGATAACAATAATTCACAACCTAATAAACAAACTCAATCTGGCAAGCAGACTCAACCAACAAAGATTACTCGACCCATTCAAAATGCTCCAAAATTGGATTTACAATATGATATGATTGAAGATTTAAAGAATACATGTGCAAACATCAGTATGTATGAACTTCTTCAAATTTACCCAATGCCTCACAGTCATGTTATAAATCCTGCCATGAGTTCAATAATTCCTGATGTGAAACAAAATGTTGCTGCAAACAATTCTAATAATGATATAACATCAACTGATAAAGAAAAATCAACAGCTGACAAAGCCTCGCTAATAGGGAAGAATTTTAAATCAACCATGCCTCCATTCTTACTTACCTTTGAGATTTTCAATAGGAACGTTCATAATTGCATGGTTGATTCCGGAGCATCTTCCAATGTGATGCTTTTATCTGTATGCAAAAGTTTGAATGGAAAATATGTTCCATCAAATTCACAAATAACTCAATTGGATAGGACAAATGTGAGGGTTGTAGGAGAGATGAAATATGTTTTAGTCAGGATTGCTTGTAACCCTTCAGTTTTTCAAATTATAGATATTGTGGTTGTAGATATTCCTGATGCGTATGGGCTATTTTTAAGTAGAGATTGGTCTCAACAATTGAATGGATTCTTTGCCACGGATTGGTCAACATTATGGTTACCTACGAATGGAAATTCAAATCAATTAATGATAAACAGAGAAAGATATATGAAACATACTGTAACATAATTACATGATCCTAGTGAACCAGTTTTATTTTTAGATTCCATTATGGGGAAATACATGTATGAACTAGGATTTCGTAATTTTAAAGCTGAAAATTCTATTTTTTCTGAAAATAAACAGCAATAAAAAATTATTAATGTGGCATCTATTTATCCTGACTCTTCATTCAAGGAAATTATAAATGATGTAGATAATCCTAAGATTGTAAATATTATAGAAAGTAAAGTAGTTGTTAATAGTTCTACTTGGACTTTATATTTCTATGGTGCAAAATCTAAAGAAGGAGCCGGAGCTGGTTGCTTGCTAGTAGACCCTCAGGGAAATAAAACATGTATAGCTTGTATGCTAGAATTTAATTGTACAAACAATACTGTGGAATATGAAGCTTTAATACAGGGTTTGAAAAACGTGATTCATTTGGATATCAAAGTGTTAATTGCATACGGTGATTTCGAAATCATAGTCACACAGGTTCGTAATTCTATTCACTGCCTTTCTGAACATTTACAGAATTATCAGTGAGAGTTATGGAATCTGATTTCATGTTTTGATGCATTTAACATAATTTTAGTTCCAAGAGCTAAAAATCAAGAAGCAGATTTATTAGCGAATGTAGCATCAAAATTAATCCCATCAGAAAATCTTACACCAAATTTCTTTTTAGTTGAATTGATTTTTAGGCCTTCTATACCAGATAATATTTTTAACTGACGTGTGTTTGATAATGATGTGCACGTGCTGAATTTTCTAACGAATGATGATACCTTTAAAGATTCAGCCATAGATGAAGTTACACATGACAAAAATCTGCAGGATTTTTCGGTAATAAATGATTTTTGTTCAGTTGAAAAAGCTTTTGAAAAGGTAAAACCAATCCCTAATTCAGTGTTAAGATTAGAAAAATTCTTTGATCTTCAAGATAAATTTAGATTTGTTCCTAACTGTAAAACCAATAGCTCTCAAATGTAATACGAAAACATAAATTTAGGAATAGAACTAAATCCTCAAACTATAAATCTAAGAATAGATTGCACTCCCACAGAAAAAAACAGCATTCATAAAATTGTTTAAAGAATTTAAGGATGTATTTGAGAGGACATATGATGATTTGAAAACCTTCAACACACAAATCATGCAACACATAATTCCAATTAAACAGGAGTCAAAACCTTTTCAACAAAAACTAAGGAAATATCACCCGTCATTAGAACCAACAATTAAGAAGGAACGAAATAAACTGTTAGCTACAAGGATTATTTTTCCTATCCGACATACTCAGTGGGTAGCCAACCTAGTTCCAGTTAGGAAGAAAAACGGGGATATTAGATTATGTGTGGATTTTAGAAATCTTAATAAGTCTTCCAAAAAGGATAATTACCCAGTTCCTCCAATGGAACAAATTCTTCAAAAATTTTCTGGGTCTGAGATGCTGTCACTTCTTAAAGGTTTCTCAGGATACAACCAAATATTGGTTTCCCTAGATGATCAATTGAAAACAGCTTTTAGAACTCCATGGAGAACATATGCCTACCGAAATATGCCCTTTGGGTTAATCAATGCTGGGGAAAATTTTTAAAGGGCAATGGATATTGCTTTTAGAGGCCTAATTAATCATTCGGTAGTTGTCTATTTAGATGACATTACTGTATATTCTAAATATCAACCTAATCATATTAATCATCTTAGAAAGGTATTTGAACGATGTAGAAAATTTGGAGTATACTTAAATCCTAAGAAAACAATATTTGTTGTCTCAGAAGGTATTTTATTAGGTTGTGTGGTTTCAAAACACGGGATCATGATTGATCCCGAGCGAACCCAAGCCATTTCAAAAATAACTTCCCCTTCTAGCAAGAAAGCAATGCAATCATTTCTTGGTAAAATAATTTTTGTTAGGAGATTCATCCCCAATTTTTCTGAAATCATTCGTCCTTTGTAGAAAATGATTAAGAAGGATGCTATTTTTAATTAGGGACAAACTGAAAAAGAGTCATTTCAGAAAATTTTAGAAGCCATTTCAGAAGCTCCTAGTCTTTTAAGCCCAGATTTTAACACAGATTTCATATTGTATACTTTCGCTTCTCACATCTCATATGCAACAGTTTTAACCCAACTAAATCAGCAAAATAATGAAGTGCAAATATCCTTTATGAGTTCAAATTTTAAAGGTGTTGAGCTTAATTACCATGAAGTTGATAAGAAAGATTTTGTTGTTTTTAAAGCTATCAAACACTTTCGTCCATATTTATTGAAATCTAAAACAAAAGTAATAGTTCCTTATCCTTCAGTCAGAAATTTGTTAGTGCAAAAATATTTAGGTGAAAAAAGAGCACCATGGATGACAATCCTTCAAGAATATGACTTGGAAATTAAACCTTCAATGATAGTCAAAGTTCAAGGATTATGTAAATTAGTTGCTGAAGCTGCTCATCTACCTAAGAATAATGTTGAAGTTGTCATTGATGAGGTTTTACTTACAAGGGAAATCTACTTCTATCCTCCACCACAAGATTCCTAGTATACAGATATAAGAGTATTTTTGGAAACAGGAACTGCTCTAGATTACTTGGAACCTAGGAAAAGGAGAGCATTTGGATTGAAATATGATCCTTATTTACTAATTGATAACATCCTTTTTAGGAGAAATTCAGATGGAGTGTTGCTTCGATGCCTGGACAAAGATGAAACAGAAGTGATTTTGGAGTTACATTCTAGATCAGCAGGGGGTCATTTTGGTGGAGAAACTACTGCGCATAGGATTCTTAGAGCTGGCTATTATTGGCCTACCCTATTTCATGATTCCTATGCTTTTATCAGAAAATGTCAAGAATGTCAACTTGTTGCAGGAAGAGTTAAGAAACCTGCTTTCCCTTTATAACCAGTTTCAGTAGAATGACCTTGTCAGCAATGGGGTATTGACATAGTAGGACCAATAAACCCTCCCTCTTTTATGCAACACAAGTATATAATAATTACAACTGATTATTTTACTCATTGGGTAGAAGCTGCTCCATTAAGGGTTGTAAACACCAATCAAGTTATATTATTTTTAGAATCATTTTTCATAACGAGATTTGGTGTTCCATATTCCCTTGTCTTTTATAATGCTTCATACTTTTCATCAGATGAGTTAACTCAATTTTCCTTAGAGAAGGGAATAAGAGTTAAGTAGTCAGCTAATTATCATCCGCATGGAAATGGTTTAGCTGAATCAACAAACAAAAAATTATTGAAAATTCTCAAAAGAACTATTTCAGCTCACCATCGTAATTGGCATACAGAATTATTTAATGCTCTTTGGGAAGACAAGGTAACTCCTAAAGCTGCAATAGGTAACTCACCCTTTTTCTTGGTTTATGGAACTGAAGCTATTTTACCACCGAATTTTTTTTTACCTTCATTACAGTTAGCTCAGTCTGTTCAAGATGAAGATTATCCATCAATGGAAAAAAGGATCAATACTTTGTTAAAACTTGAGGAAGAAAGAGAGAAGTCAAAACAATATTTTACAAAACATCAACAAATTGTGAAGTCTTGGTTTGATCAATCCTCAAGTTCCAATCGAGAATTTCAGGTGGGAGACTTAGTTTTAAAATGGGATAAATTTCATGAGGAAAAATGAGATCATACTAAGTTTCAAAAGCTTTGGTTAGGTCCCTTTGTTATTTCTGAAAAGATAGGTCCAAGTACCTTTCGTTTGCAAACACTAGAAGGTCAATTCGAAACATTCCCAGTGAATGGGATGATCCTGAAAAAATATTTCTGTTGATTTTTTAGACCCTAAAATGTATATAATTTGTTTGTTGTTTGTAAATAATTTTATATTTTTGTATAAAATGGTCTATATTTTGTAGAAATAAAGGATGATGATAAATTCATAAGGCTTATGTAACTTTCAAACATCATTATACTATTGCAACCAGTTCTAATTTTCTTAATCAAATATTTCATTTGCATTAAATACTGTCAAATTTATGTATATATAATCAGTCATTAATTTATAGATGTCAACTGAAGAGATAAATGTAAATAAATAAATCTTCTGTTTTTAAAATCTAGTTATATCATTAGTTTAAAATTATGATATGAGACTAAAATCTTCAAAATTTGTTCAGGATGATCAAAGTTTCTTGAGTCTATTAAGAACCTATCATTATTTTATTTATAAGTATTACTTAGATTATTCCTCACTCTTTTATTTTTCTTATAATAGTTGGTATAGCTAACTAATGCCTTTTTCGAAACTTGTACTTTGAAAAACTCTTATGGATCTCCACTATCAGTCTTCTAAGTTATTTACAATCTGAAAACTTTTTAGAATCTGTTCTAGTCAATAAAATGCTAAAATGAGAGATGGGAGGACTTAGTAATAAGTCGATCTGATCAGGATCATAAATATAACTAGCATGGCATTATTAAGAAACTAATAATGGCTCTTGGTCGCAACGTCAAGAGATAGGGGGTCTCATCACGAGCCAGCTGATTCATTTTCTGGTGATATTAGTGATTGACATTACGATTTGGTCACCATGCTGGGTAATGATCTCTCATTTTATAAAATTAAAATTTCAAATTTAATAAGGGAAACATAATTTTGATTGAAGAATAGGAGGTCTCATCATGATCCGGCCTAATCATGATCATCAGTGTTGTCTAGGATAACTTCATTTCTGATCACCATGGTGATGGCTTTTGGTTAAATAATCAAGAGACAAGAGGTCTCATCACGATCCAGCTTGCTTATTCTAGATAGTTCTCATGAATGATACTATCACATTGGGATATCATACCTAGATAGTAGTCTTCAGTCAGAATTATTGTTTAAAGAAAAAGAAAAAGAAAAGAAAATTATTATGTTTCGGAACAGATTCTAGAAATTTTTCGGAAAAGTAAATTTCTATATCCTATACTGATGGTGCAGATTATTTTTTACTATGAAGTACTTTGTTTTGATCAGGATATTTTTGAGCTTATCTTTAACAAAATCTTTAATTTTTATGGATGGGATATCTTTGAATTGTACTTATGAATATAAATCATAATAATGGTTTTTATTTAGACAGAGAATTTTTTATTGTTTTTAATAGATTTTAAGATTTTGTTTATATTATCATTTAAAAATTGTATGAGTAGAGATAATTGGTTCACCCAGGTCGTCGCCATTTGTTGGCAATCAACAACAACCCCTTCATTTTTTCTGTTGTGATGAAAAAATGATCAGTTCTCTTCTATGATTAATTTTTAAAAAGATTATAAAAGAGTGCCTTCAGAATCTTTGATTCCGAAGGTATTCTCAATTATAGAAGAGTTAAGAGTCATATTAGAAATTTATGAAAACACTTTCATAAATTTGACAAATTAACAGCTGTCAATCTTGTAAATTTTATATATGATCAATTTTATCATTTTTAATTCATTCGATTATATATTGATTTAAGGTATAGTATGCTAGTTAGTTTTCGAATTAAAATGATGATACATTTTGAATTTGTTTAAAATTTGGTTTTGATAAGATATTTATTATCATAAGTTTTTGAAATCCTTATAACTAAGGGTGATTTATTAATTAAAATATTTTCATTAAACCTAAGGTTCAGATTTCACATACAACTTAATCTTTTAATATCATATCATTGCTTTGTAAAATTGTACATATATATCACGAAATAGCTAGAGTGCAAACATATGTGTATTATTTCAAAATTTTCATTTGTCACATAAATATAATCAACAGTTTTATGAGCTTTGTATCCTATCACAACTTGTTTTTGTTGGAGACATTTACCACCATACACACTCTTTTTGGTCAAATTGTCCTAGTTAAACCACTATCCTATGTTTAATTGACATCAATGGAGCATTAATTGCCATCATCTAGTCACACCCACACCTACCTACAGTCAAGGAGGCTAACTGGAGCACTCCGGGGGTGATCTGTGTGACATTAATGCACCTAATTGCTAACTAGCGGTTACAATCAGTTCAACCAGTCAGTTACAGTCAGTTAAGGTGCCTCCATTCATTAAATATATTATTTAATGATTATTTAATGATTATTTATTATTATTTAATGATCTGGAGTCAACAAGGCGCCCCCACCAACTTCTGATGGTCAGTTCAGCTTCAGTTAACCTCATCGGGGTTCATTGGAGTCATGGAGCACTAGCACTTGATGGTTGGCTTGCTATGACATATGTCTGATCTCCTTCAATTGAGATTCAGTCATTTATTGCACTCCGACTTCAGTTAGGGTTTAGTGAGTCAATTAGGGTTTTGGTCAAGTGGTTAACTGAGTGAGATTGAATGGTTGAGAGTCAGTTAAGCTAGACTCACTCACTGAATTCGAATTGTCTCCTTAGGTATTCGAATTATTCATGGATTTAAGCCATTGCTCAGCATTAGTATTGTAACCCTTTATTGTTTATTAAATATACAGAGAGGAAACCAATTCTTGTTCCGATTATGACCAATTCATGAGTATTTGTTAATTATTCTTTGATGATTTTGATTCCAAGTTCCTAGATCATGTGCAAGAATTAATATGGTATCAGAGCATGCGGCGGGACGAAGAAAATTTTTTCAAAAACAAGATTTTTGACATATTTCTCCATGAGAAGTGAGCAACAGCTCAAAATTCCAGCACTGCACCAAAATCCAAGGCTTACCACTGAATACCCCAAGTAAAGAACTTGTTGATCAAGCTTGCTTGATTGACTATGCTGGGTGTTATGAAATCCTAAAATGTGTAGGCTGTCTGACCTTACGGTGCCCCTTTTGTTTTGATTTGCAGGTTTTATTAGGTACAACTTCTAATGGACTCATCAATTCCTCTTCTCACCCCATTCACAAGCTATTCGGAATGGAAGTTGAAGATGATTGCATCTCTGAAGAGACGAGGTATCTATGAGGTGTCTATTGGACTTGGAAAAGAGTCTTATGAGAATGAGAATGACTGGCTAAATGACGGTGATAGAGCTTATGGAGCAATAGGTCTAGCCCTTTCTCTTAGCTTGTACTACCTTATTTGTTTTGTTGAATACCCAAAGGAAGTCTGGACAATATTGGACAGAACCTTTGGCAAGCACAATGAGGATCATAATAGTACTTTGGAGATCACAGCCAGCACCACAAGAGTTCTTTACTCAAAATTCTTAGCCTCTACTCTCTCTGATGAAGTTGTTCAAGATGAAGATGAAGCAAAATCTTCTACACATTCAATTCGAATTGAAGAAAGTCTCCATGAAGTGACTCCTTCTCCTGATGCTCTGGAAGTTCATGAGATCTCTGATATCTCATCTTCTCATATTGATGAAACAAAAGAAGACATTTGAATCTCTGATATTGAATAAAAATACTGCTGCACTTCCATGCAAACATTCACCGGTGATTTTCCTTTGAATTCTGTGCAAAATTTACCAGTAATTGCTTCCGAAAGTGAAGAGAAATTTGATTTTTCTTCCTCTAATGTTGCTTCTGGTGTGAAAATATGTAAAAACTTGGATATTTTGGAAGAAATATCAGATTATAAGAGTGACACATTCGCTCCCCATGATCTAGACCTTCCAGCAAAATCCTGCAGGATTGCATGCACCAAAATTTAGAATTTTGAAGAAAAAGACAACTATGCATCCACCGTCTCGGTTGACCATAATTTTGGATATGATATAAACCTTATTGGATCTGATATGATCTTATTTGGATCTGATCTGATATTTATTGGTTCAAAATTTCAGGTTCATAAACCTTAAGTACTGCTTGTAGTTGTTCTCATCAACGGTGTGAAGAAACAAGTATCTCAAGTCTCCTACAAAACTGTTGCTGGGGATTTGATTTCATTTCACAGTTTTGGATCTATTGTGAACATATTTAGATCTGATTTAGATTCTGATATGATATTATTTTTTTCATATTTTAAAATCCAAGAGCTTTCAGTCATGCTTGTAGCTACTCTCACTGATTCCGGTGTGAAAAATCAAGTACCGCAGTTCTTCTTCAATTTTGCTGCTGGGGATTTGGTGTTGGTTTCCTCTTATGAGATTGCTGATATTTTATTTTGTGATTCATTAGCTATTTCAGAATCTATATCAGATTATGTAGCTCAATAATTCGCTCTCCAGAGTCCTAGGGATTCTCTACCTTTGGTCACAAGCTCATCTCCTCACAGAACTAGTAAAGAGGAACACATTCTGCATCCACTTGGACACTTGCTCCTAATATTTGGGGCTGATTTTACCACTCATGGTTTTCTGTTCAAGGATGCAACATATCATTTTATTTAGTGTTCCACACATGGTTCGAATCCTCAAGAACCTTTGCTCTCTCTTCAGATGATTTCAGTTGCTCTACATGGGTCCAGTTTTCACTGTGCAGCTGTTTATATTTCTGATTCAGTTGAGTGCATTGTTCTTCTTCCAAAGTGGAAGATTCCTCCAGACATATTCATTTAGTTTGGATTCATAGGTTCACATGCATAGTCTCAAGATGCTACTGCATAGAAGAACCAATTCTTAATTTACTACTTAGTTTGAGGGGGAGTATTTTTCCCATGAGGTTTTCCCTGTTTCCTTGGTTATATTAAGCAGTTACTTTATTGTACAGGGTGACCTATGGCCTTTGTTTCCAGGGCCCTATCATTTTCATGCATCTATGTTTCCTAACTCTTCCTGAGTATAGCTTAAGGGGGGGTGTTGGATACATTTACCACCATACACACTCTTTTTGGTCAAATTGGCCTAGTTAAACCACTATCCTAAGTTTAATTGACATCAGTGGAGCATTAATTGCCATCATCCAGTCACACCCACGCCTACCTACAGTCAAGGAGGCTAACTGGAGCACTCCAGGGGTGATCTGTGTGACATTAATGCACCTAATTTCTAACTAGTGGTTACAATTAGTTCAACCAGTTAGTTACAGTCAGTTAAGGCACCTCCATTCATGAAATATATTATTTAATGATTATTTATTATTATTTAATGATATGGAGTCAACAAGGAGCCTCCACCAACTTCTGATGGTCAGTTCAGCTTTAGTTAACCTCATTGGGGTTCATTGGAGCCATGGAGCACTAGCACTTGATGGTTGGCTTGCTATGACATGTGTCTGATCTCCTTCAGTTGAGATTCAGTCATTTATTGCACTTCGACTTCAGTTAGGGTTTGGTGAGTCAATTAGGGTTTTGGTCAAGTGGTTAACTGAGTGAGATTGAATGGTTGAGAGTCAATTAAGCTATACTCACTCAATGAATTCGAATTGTCTCCTTAGGTATTCAAATTCTTCATGGAGTGAAGCCATTGCTCAGCATTGGTATTGTAACCCTTTATTGTTTATTAAATATACAGAGAGGAAACCAATTCTGGTTCCGATTATTACCAATTCATGAGTATTTGTTAATTATTCTTTGATGATTTTGATTCCAAGTTCCTAGATCATGTGCAAGAATTAATAGTTTTGGGTCATAAGTGATTAGGATTTCACAAAGTATTTAAAACTATATTTTGAAATAATTACATGTATATATATGGTTTGGGTGTGATTGGTGATTGCTGTTTAGTTGCAATTTCAGAAACCCTAGGAACATTATGGATTATTATGACAACTCCACATCATCCTGTTTATGAACATGATTGCCTTCCACGTGTAATTCTGGGTTATTATCAATTGATAGTTATGATTAAGGTGTAGGGTACGAATGGCTAAATTGACAACATCTGTTTACAAGGATCACTGTGTAAAGATTGAGGTCGTATTGGCAGTTGGATTTGGTTTAATTGTTAACACCTATCAATTCAATTGACACTTGTGGGTTTAATGATGAAATCATATTAGTGGAATTCAATTCCATAAATGACTGATAGCCATTCCTAATCATGATGTTGTACGAGTCCATTATTCCAGACTGGGTGTTATTAATGTTTCGATTTATAATCCCTGAATTGAATGATTTATGATATAAAGGATTAGTTAGAGTTTGAAATTTTTACATACTACTTTCTGAAGAATTTAGTTAGTCATGGCAAGTCTGTCCATTTATCATAGCGAAAAACACTGGCTGTTGTTCTCATCATTTCCAAATTTGGTTAACATGGCTAAAATTGGGGTTCTCGTTTCTATCACGTATGAATCAATTGAGGATTTGACATTTCGCATAATGCCTTTTACTTGGGTGCATATTCCTTCAGTTTTCATGACTTCATTTGTTTCAACCCATAACTAGAGTTGCAGTGAGGAAACAATGGCTCCTCTTAGCTGATTTGAAATTTCAGGACCTGAGCTAGTTGAATCCAATGAGAAAGTCACTCTACTGTTGGAAAAGATTGGATGGGGTCAATTTTTCAGATGTTTTAGTGGCCATAACGTAGAGGTTACCAAACGATTTGCTATGATTTTTAGGGAAAATGTAGCTCAGATTGGGGATTTTAAGTTTATAATTGATGAGGATAAGATTGCAGAAGCTACGAAGCTTCCTCAAACTAGAGAACATTGGTTTAAAGGTGGAAAGGTTGATAAGAAGAGATGTCGGTCATTACTGTTGCCCTTACCTGCCAATGCAAATTTGAAGATTAGGGTTTCAGTTGAATTCTTAAAATGAGAATGGAAATCGTTTTATGAAATCCTAGTCAGGTATGTCTCTTATGATGGTTGACTCTCTCATCTGCATTATTATCATCTGTGATTACTGGTAGCATTGAAAGGTTCTAATCTCAATCTTCCATTTTACTTACTGTAAAGTCTGAAGAAAATGGCACATTCAGTGCAAAGTACCATAGGCAATCTTGATAGAAGTTTGTTCCACCACGGTCTTATTAAAATTTTAATCCAGCATCAGTTGTCTCTTAGTGGTAAATCTTGGGATGAGTTCTTGGTTGAAAATAAACTAGGGTCAACACAGTATTGGCCAACCCCTCCCCCTAAAACTCATAGGAAGCGTAAAGCTCCAACAAAATCCGAAGTTGATGATATTCATAAGGCTGAGTTAAGGGATAGTAAACTATAGAAATAAAGTCCACTTATAGGTACTTGTAATAGTAATGTTGGAATCATGAAGGTCGATCCCTATTATGCTAAGACAAATATGGACCAATCCCTATCTGAAAAATGTTTCAGTACACCTACAAAGGTGGATGGTAAATTGACAAAAATTGAAGATGTTGATGTTGTTAATCATGAAAACCCTTCTGAGTTATGTACTTCTAAAAAACTTGGTGATGAATCCATGTGAAAACTTGAATAGTTAGCGCAGGTTTGTTGTGACAAAGGGGGTTTTGAGCCAAAATGTTTTGTGTTCATTCGTACACAAAGAGTCACTAGAAGCATGAATACGATAACTACAGCCTCTGTTCCTGCAACCACTAAAAAAAATGCTCGGTTAGTTATTGTCCAACTTGAGGATGATGTTTCATGTTTGGTTCCTGAAACCATGCATATGGATTAACCTATTCCCATAGAGAATAATCGTGAAAAATCATTGGCCAAAAGTATTACTGAGCCAGGCAAGTTTGAAGCAGCCCCATCATGTATGGATGCTTGTGGTTCTAGCCCTGATCCATCGTTTATGAGCATTCCATCACTGGATCAAGATGTGAATAATATTGATTCTTCTCAGTCAGATGATTCATGTCATGAGAAGGAATAAGAAACCCTCCAACAGGTACTTGATAGAGTATACAAAACCAAAATCGCAGAATTGAAAAACGAATTAAAAGAATGTCAAGCAAATGCAGCCTTAAAAGAGGAAGAAAATAAAACATTTAGGGCAGAATTACTTAATTGGGTTAATATATGGAAGGACATGAACTTGAAGAAGAATCAATACAAGAAAGCAAAAAATCAATGATAGACACAAACCAGCACTTGCTTGAGCAAGTAGATCGACAAAAGCTAATAATCATCAGGCTCAAAGCTAAACTTTCTGAAGCCAGAAGAGTAATCAATCTACAAAACAGAACTTGATGTTGTTTCTATTTTTTTTTATATGGTTTATCTCTCTTTTGACAGGTAA
>LPNX010017903.1:111032-149374 GCA_001517045.1 Pseudotsuga menziesii | reverse complement strand
TATATATATATATATATATATATTATCTCTATTTGTATAGGTGTACATGGTATCGCTATCCTCAGCAAACACAAGATATTTCTGATCACAGTTGGCATACATTGATGCTTCTGGAAAGATTGGAGGTTCAAAAAGGTCACGAATATATCAGTCCCTATGAATCATGAGATAATACAGGAAAGTCGTTTTATTGACAGTTTTTTATCCCATAGTAATGTTTGTGACATGTGCCTTTTTGAAGAGATTCGATGCACTTAAATAGGAATAGGACTCCGATGGTATTGATTATAGCACTTATTAGAAACCGAAGTGAAAGACTAGTGGGGTTATATAAACTAGTAATTTCAATGGAATAGGGATGTAGTAGGTGAAGAAAAACATCACTGAAATATCATTTTAGTACTAGTTTTATTTTCTTACTAGGGTTTCATCTTCGGAGGAGGAGTGTGATTGAAAGAGCTTAGACTGGTATCACTGTTCGGTACTATTTTGAATACTTTATATATATTTCAATATATAGTTTTCTGGTTATACTGTTGGTACAATTATACTTGGTTATGATTGTATTCATTATCTGATATTATACTCTGTCAACACAATATTGCTATTTGAATGAGTATGTTATTATATTGAATTAATCAGTATTTTTATTGAAAATTTGAATCTTAGTAATATACTTATTTATGTTTGTTTTGATTACATTTGTGTTATTACAATGTTTTCATTATGAACATTATCTTTTATTCAAATATTTAGTATTGTTTATTAATTGTTAATTAATAAAACACTCCAGAAAATTTTAAAGTAGTTGTTTATTTTGGATTTATTGTGAATATATAACATAATGATTTAGTGTGAATGATTTAAGTATTTTCATTTAAATCTTAACCATTTATCTTTTTGTTCACTCAAAATATTAATTAATAATTAATATAGTATTTAAATTGCTCTCAGCTGGGATATAATAATTAATTAGTTTTCTTTTATTTTAGTATATTTTATATTTAATAGTTGTTAAATAGGAGTAGGTTAATTTCATGATAATAGTCTTTTAAACTAGAATATTTGAAACAAAATCCTCAGAAAATTGAAGACTTTCATTAGGAAAGCAATTTTAGGATAACTTTGGTCTTAGAAACTAATTTTAGGAATTATTTAGATAGAAATAAGATTAGGGTAAATTTTTACTGAATTTTAATTTCTCCTTAAGAGAAAAATTCAGTTGGTAGCAGGACCATAACCTGCGAGATTTTGCTATACCAAACACACCGGAAGCTGCTTTAAGCGACTTGTGTGGGCTTAATCTCCTTAGTTAGCCTAGGTCAAAAAAATAGGGCAACAGGTCCCTCCACAAACAATCTTGTAGAGTATCATGCAGTGATTGGATTGTTGACGGAAGCCTAACCTAATGATGTAAAATATATTAGGGTTTACGTAGACTCGGAGTTGGTAGTACATCAGTTAAACTGATTCTAAACCATCTGGAACCCCATACTCCTTCATACATTTCAAAGAGTTAGGCTTTTAGAAAGGTCTTTTGAGTAGGTCTCTTATCAACACATCTTGGGACATTTAAATGTGGGGCAGATTCCTTACCAAAATTTGTCTTAGATAGGTATCTTGCTCATATTTAAACTCATTTTAACATAAAAATCATGCATTGGATTCATAGTAGGTATTCATTCACGCATCACATTTGCACACAAATTTGTAAATAAAATGTTTTTCATATATATAAAAGGGTAAAATATGAGATACAAAAAGGACTGAAGCAAAAAGACTTCAAATCACACAAATTCTAGAACCATCATAGTTTCAAAATAAATATGCATAGGGAAAAAGTTGAAGCTTCAAAGCTTTCAGTATAAATACAGTACAAAAATGAGCAGCCTCTATGGGCTAATCCTCGTGTTCATGATAGCATATAAAATCCCAAGATACTCGATGGAGAAATCTCCGGAAATGACTTGAGACCCCTACAATATGGTGTTGGTAGCGCCTAGGTAGATCCTCAATCGAGATATCAGGAATCCCTACAGTCAATCATTGTAGTTTCTCCTCGATATCTTCAAGCTCCTCATCTACCTATGTACACCGAATCACCATGTCTCTGAAAACCCCTTGCATATATATAGGATAGGCCCCAACTAAACGAGAAGGCTCTATATATCCACAAGAAATTTTTTATACATCTCAGTATTACATCATAAAAATCAAATATAAAATTAAAAATACAGAAAAAAAAATGGATAATGGTATCCTTCTTACCTAGGCCATCCCACTACTCCCCATCTGGGAGTGGAAGGTGAGGATCATCTCTAAATTTGGTCCTTGCATAGGCATAATCCTCTGCCATCAAAAGTTGGCTTTTGATCCAATGGAAAAGACTAGCCCATAGGTAACTCTGAGGCCTCCATCGCCACCATGGCATACCATGGAATCCACCCTCCTTCTCATCTGAGGATCCTCGGTATACAACATGCTCATTGGAACCTAGGGTATTATCAATGGTACCCTCTCTATAAATAAAGACACCACTATCGCCCCATAGTCGAATTGCTTCAGCTTCCCTCTTCTGCATTTGGTCAGCTGGTCTTTCACACTGACTAGTAAACCCTCGCTCCATTTGAAGATCATAGGAGCCACGCACTCTATGGAATACTACATATGGTCTTTTGTATTTAGGTGAGCCGATATGGTTCCCGTAACCTTCTTAATGGTGAAGGCCATTGTCCTCAAATTCGTATCTATTATGTGCTTGATGGGAATTTTCCCACCTACTGAGCGAGTCCCCACCGAGAAATGGTCATCGATCAAGTAATCTATAGATTGACCACCACCTCATGGTCCTACCAATACTACTAGTCTTCCCCTACATTATAGACTAGTCAATAAATATATGTCCTCCACATTTGTTGTCAAAATGTGAGTGTCAACCACAAAGTGTTGTTGATTTCGATCCCACATACAAATCATGTGCTCTAGAAAATGTACATACACTCTCATTCCTAGTATTCTGAATAATTTGAGAATCCCACACTCATGAAGGTCCCTCAAATTCATTGGCTCATTAACCACTTGTAGGTCATCCAATTCGTGTTGCCTCTCCTTCCATATAACCATCTTGCCACTAGTTTTTCCTACAAAAAAAAAAATCTATTAGAAGCAAACTGGAATCATTAAAATAAGAAAAAACAACATAGCGTTAGCCATTTATTAAAATTTTGGAAATCCCTAGCCACTGGCACACTGTCTCTAGGAGAACAAAGCGTCGACGTAGTTCCCCTTTGTTAACAAAGCACCCTTGCTATATTTTCCTCTTTCGAAAGATGTGCTGGTGCACCTCCTGAAAGGGAAAAAAGTGCCATCCTGAATGCGCTTTGTCCCTTTGGAAATTTTCACAAAAAACTAAAAAATGATCTTAAAAACAAAAAAATGCACCATGAAAAGCAAAGGATTGAAGGTTAGCTCATACCTGGTCCAAGCAGTTCGAGCAGAGATGGTCAAGAACTCTCAGAATCTTCGGTTGAAAATCAACCTGTTTTCATAAACTTCAGTCTTCTACTATGGTAAAAATCACAATGGTAAAAATATTCACTATTCACCCCTTTTATAGCAACTTTTGGTTTCTATTTTAAATAATAAATCAAAATATTTTAATTTCTACGGTTTTTACAATTCATTTTCTATAGTTTTTATAGTAAATTGATCCTAAATTGACTTTTGAAGATTTTAGGTCACATTTATGAGGCATCATGGTTATGTTATGAGTTTCTTTCATCTTTTTCACACTTTGAGCTAACATGAAAATGTACCGAGCATCATTCATACCTTTGACATGCTCGTTAAAATCTAGTAAAAATTTATATAGTACACTTTTCCTGTTCTTTTACACTTGTTAAAATTAGATTATGAAAAAGAGGACCCCCTAGGAGTCACCTTTAAACTCTTTTCAAGCTCCTTAAAACATGAAAATATGGCCAAGTGAACTTGATACTTTCACTCTTGTAAAAGTATTTGAATGATCATCTAGATGATGGTAGTTTACCCATTTTTCAGATTGATTAGTCTTATTTACAAAAAAGGTACACTCTAGTTCATCGCAACTAGAAGAGTTTCCAATGTATTATTTTATACTTTTTTCGATCCTTGGGGACTAAATTTACAAAAAAATCTACCATGGATCCTTCTTAGTCATTTCAGACTCTCTAAACATGAAATAACAAATGAGTTTACTTTCGTCAGACTCATAAAATCAAACGATGAAGGACCCTTTATGGGAACCAACCTCTCATTTCTCAGGTTCGTAAATGTATGAGAATGGACACATCATCTGATGAGCTATAATGAGTGTTTGATACCCTCTTTGAACTCATAAAAATGAAAAAGAGGCACTCATCCTTCATGATGTGGAAATTAAGGGAATGGGAAACATGTTTTCATTTGTATCAATGGCATCTCACAGTCCACCTTTGAACATGGCACCTGTCTATATTTTTCATTTTCAAATAGTTGGGTATTCATCCTGTCACCGATTCGATTCACTTTCGTGAGTCACCTAACTCCTTTGAGACAATTCAAAGAATTCATCTCCATATACTTGCATTACAACTGGTTTCCATCACGTCAATTCATTTCTTCCAAGTCATTTTTCGTGCCACAATTTGTTCAAATGGTGTTTCTTCTGCAATCCACCTCATCAGTAAAATTTTCCTTCCTATAAAGTTGGTCGTATATGAGTTAGTTTCATGATTGTTTCATCACTTCAAAATCAAATTTTTTTCCATGTTTCATGTCGATGATAGGGGAAACATCATGCCCCTCCTTCGACGAGTCTATTCATGTCGACTTCAGCATATCATCTAGTAATTAGAATTAGAAACCAAGTCAAGTACCTTGAAGCCTACATGCCTCAATGGAAGGTTTCCTCACATTCACTAGTAGGTTTTCATAAATGATGTCTGATTGAACTATTCTATCAATTTTTCGACTTCAAAACATTTATTCACAGTTGGGAGAATGTACTGAGATACCTTGGGTATCATTGACATCAATGATGATTTCCCTCACACTTGTTAATAGTATACATCAATGACTGGTAATCAAGTGGTTTCTACCATGTTCGACATCAAGACATCTATTCACATGGCTAGAATCGTATCGTTTGGGGATTGGAATGAAGACCCAGAGTGGTTAGGAATTCATTTGGATAATTTCCTATCCTCAGGTTGCGACAGAGGATTATTTGAATTCATGACATTGTTGCTGGAAATTATTACCTCCTGTAGACGGGGTTGTTTCCCTATATATGAATGGTACAGGTCTAGAACAAATGAGTGATAACAAGGATAAGCACTTTCCCTAGAATCGTTAGATATCTGGAATGAGTCTTTGGTATTTTGTTCAGTTTTGATGTATCAACTTTCTATGGTGCTAGATCTCCGTAGACATCCTGCAGTAAACACATCAAACAATAACAAGATCAAAATCACCATAAAATGATCTGTCATTCTATATCAGTGGCTAAGGAATCCATTAATAAAATAAGTGATCATAACACAATACATTTTATGGGAAAGAAACCATTCATTGCATTAAGATGAAGAAGAGAGATAACAACCATAATTCCTTAGTGTTGTGATGATTTCTCACAATTCAAACATTATCCTCAAAGCTCCAACTTTCCTTCTCTATGCTCACCCTAGATTTAGCCAGAACCTTAGTGCAGCAGCATAAATTTCCTACCCCCAACCCATGGGGGATGAAGCTATATTTATAGCCCTTGGAAGGATAGATATGGTTGAGAAAATGGTGGATGAGATGGAAGGGATATCCTATTAGTGGGGATTTCAAGTCTAGGTGGTCCACAAGAGTAGGGATGAGGGTGCCATGAAGCTTTTCTTCGAGAATATTCGTGAATGTTCTCTTTTTCCTTTTGAAACTTGAGCAACACTCTTTCAATATTTAGACAGAGCGTTACCAGGGTGGAGTCGCTTACTGATCAAATGGTAAAGGAAGTGGCACCACTCTTTGTCAAGAGACAAGAGGTGTTACTGAAGAGGGTAATGCTTATTGTATAAAGGGCAGAAGTGGCGGTGGACTTAGGTATAAAAATAAGAATCCTAACCAAGGTCCAACTTCACATTTTGGGGATTGAAGAAAATTTCTGATGTTTTAGGCCTCAACACATGATGGTGATGAGAATTGTGTGTAACAGAATGCCCCCCAAAGCATGAGGCTAGAGGGATACGATATGCGAGAACTTTGTAAGATAAATTTATCATTTTGAGGCAAGAAATCACTTGATCGGAGATCATCATCAACTTGGATTTTGCAGTACATCATTACTTTTGAATCACATCCCAATGACCCCTCATCATGGCTATAGACCAATACAAGGAATATCCATGAGAGAGATGAATAAAAATGGCTACTAGAGTACAATGTATATTCATGCAAAGAAGACTCAAACTTGGACATAGCTACCAGACATATAATGTAGATCTATGTCATATAGACACAAATTTTAACACAACCACAACCATACAAATGTGGATCCATGCTAGGACTAATACAAATACTCCATCACAACCTAGGGAAAGCAGTGAATGCTTTAACAGATACCCAGGGTCTTTGTCTCATCTTCCAAAATGTACGATTCTATCCATGTGATTACAATGTCTTGATGTCAAACATGGTAGAAACCACTTGATTACCAGTCAATGATGAGAACCGTTAACAAGTGCGAGGGAGATCACCATTGATATCAATGATTCCCAAGGTACCCTAGTACATTCTCTTGAGTGTGAATAGATGATTTGATGTCAAACACTCAGTCGAATATTTCAATCAAAGGTCGATGATGTGAACCTATGTTGAAAGTGATGTGATCTATCATTGCTGCATGCAGATATAAAGGTACTAACTTATTTCTAAGACAAATTCTTGGATGATGAGATGAAGTCGACAAGAATAGTCTCAACGAAGGAGGGCCATGATGAATCCCACATCGATGACACGAAACTAAGAACAAAGTTCTGGAATTTTGAGTATGATGTAACCATAGGACTGACTCAAAGTTAAATGACACAAAATTTTAAATTGTAGATGCAAAATCTCAATGTGACTTCTCTTTGAACATCTGGAGGCACAATCGAAGACTTGGAAGCATTGACTTGACCAAGTGAATACCAAAACATATTGTGGTAGTGGACAATGCATTCTTTAAAAGACTCAAAAGATTGATTTGACTCATGAAAGTGGATTGACTTGGAAGCAAGATGAATACCCAATTGACTGAATGAAATGAAGACAAGTGTCATGTTCAAAGGAGACTAATAATTGCCATTTGTTGCAAATGATATAGTTCCCTTCCATTAATTTACCCATCATGATTGATGACTTCCTCTTTTCATTTTTACGAGTCCAAAGAGGGTAACAAACACTCGTTGTAGCTTCTCCATAGATAAGTCCATTCTCATATGTTTCACAAACTTGAGAAAGGAGGGGTTTGTTCCCAAAAAATGGTCTCTTAGTGTTTAATTTAATGATTCCATTGAAATTTAAATCGGTATCATTCATATTTTGAGAGTCTGAATGAAAATGAAAGAAGACTCCAAAGGGTCCTTTTTCATATGATTTATTCCATAGGGCCCGAAAAAGTATAAAATAATGCCCAGGAGAACTCTTTTAGCTAAGATCAACTAGAGTGTTTCTTTTTCATAATTATTCAATCCAAACCAAAAAAGAGATAAATTGTTGTTGGAAAGATGACTCTTCAAGTACTTTTATGAGCGTGAAGAAGACAAGTTCGCTTGACAATCTTTTCACATTTAAGGATTATGAAAAGAGCTTAAATAATACTCTATTAAAGTTATTTTTTCATAATCCAATTTTAACGAGTCTGGAAAATAGTGAAAGTATACTAGATACATCTTCACTAATTTTTTAACGAGCATGTCGAAGGTACAAAAGGCACTCGAAACCTTTTTCATGTTTGAATCCAGAGCACAAAAAAGCGATAAAGTAAGATCAAACCAATTTTTCGTGTTTTAACCAAAGCACGGAAAATTAAAAGTAATCTCAACACCATATTATTGTTTTTAACGAGCTCGAAGATCGATTGAAAGAATGCTCAGAGTATCTACTTCATTTTTAAAAGAGATTGACACATAATAAGAACTATGCTTAAAGGGTCATTTCATAGCTTAATGAGCTCGAAACTAAAATAAAGTATGATTAAAATGAGTTCCATTGATGAGTATTTGCTCAACATGATGTCCAGTGGTTGTTACTTGCCCCTAGTATAACTGTCAAGTACATTAACTCCAATATAATGTGCCAAGGGTGGATGCATGCCCCCAAAACTTTGCTTCATCTGATTTTACAAGTAGATGAAATTAAAATTTAAAATACTGAGTCTTAACGCAATGGAAGAATCTGTTTCATTTTTTAACGAGCTTGCAACAAACAATGAACTATGCTCAACACAAGTCTTTTTGGCAGTATTTTCCCAACATGAGTTCCATAGGTCGGTACCTTCCCCCAGTTAAACTATCAACTTCAACATAAATAGGTTGAATACATGCCCCCAAGCTTCATTTCATTATCCTACTCTTTTTTCTTTACCAAACTTAAAAATCTTGTCTACTACTAAGAAAAGGCTCTCTAGAGACCAAAGAAGAAAGAGGATCTAACGGTAGATGAAAGGAAGGTTCCAGTCCTAAAAAGGTTAGAAGACTCACTTCAAAGGAATGACCTGTTTCATTTTTACACAAGCTTGAAATAGAAAAGAACTATGCTTGAAACATGGTTTTATTTTTATGCAAGCTTCAAACCAAAAGGTAAACTATGCTTGAGGTCGGTTTTATTTTTTAACGAGCTTGGAACTAGAAGTAAACTATCCTCAAGGTTATTTGTTTCATTTTTAAACGAGATTGACACAAAATGGGAACTATGCTCACAGACATCTATTTCATTTTTTAACGAGCTTGACACAGAATAAGAACTATGCCCATAGACATATGTTTCATTTTTTAACGAGATTGACACATAATAGGAACTATGCTCATAGACATATGTTTCATTTTTTAACGAGCTTGACACAGAATAAGAACTATGCTCATAGACCTCTCTTACCCAACATCATATCCACAGGTTGGTAGGTTTCCCCCTTTCACATAAGGATTTAGTATCTTAATTCCAGTATGATGTCAATACACTGGAGCCATGCCCCCCATTTTACCTATGATGGGAAGAAGCTAACTATAAGGAGGGGAAGGAACCACAAGAACATGTAGAACATTTAGGGTAGTATGATTAATAGGAAGCATGTGATGGTCAGGTGTAACAAAGGAAAGTTGATCAATGGTCACAATATTTCCATCATGGAGAAAATGCATCACTCTAAAGAGTATGGAAACCATAGCTTTCATGGTGTAAACATCATAACGTCCAAGGAGGATATTTAAATCTAAAATACCTTGGACCATGATGACATCAATACAGACAGTTTTCCCTCCTAATGTAATATGTAAATGAGAAAGGATACCTAAAGTTGTAGTAGGTCTTCGATTAAAATCTAATATTTGATCGTTGGGTGACACAAGCTAAGGAGAACCTAAATATTTCCAAGTAGTTGAGGATAGAACACTAACAGAAGCTCCTTCATCAACAATAGTGTGAAGCATCCTCCTAGCGATAACTTGCACAATTATCCGGAAAGGAACACTCAAATGAAGATGAGATTTTGTTAGATTACTCCAATCAAAGGAAATAACCTCAGTACTTGGAGAGGGTTCTGTTGAAATAGACAAAATTTCCTCTTGTCGAGAACAATCAGAATGAAGCATAAAAACTTCAGCATGTTTCAGTTCATTCTCTACTGGAAGAGAAGAACGAGACGAATATTTTGTCAAAGTGACTACTTCAGTCCCAACAATTTCTGATGAAAGAGTGGGATCGGGTAGAGATGACGTCGACTCGACCATTTTAACTTCACTCTTCAAAGGAAGAGTGGGATAAACCATAGATGAATCTGAATTGACCACTTGGAATTCACTCTTGGAAGAAAGAGTGGGATTGACTACAGATGAAACCAAATCAACCAGTTGGTCAACCAGTGGGGGTCCAAGAGACAAATTACAATAACCTATTGGAATTTGTTCCCAAGGAACATTAATATATTCCAACAACTTATAATATTCATCCATGTGAGTACAAAGGTAAGTAAAGTGCATGTCCTTACACAACAAGCAAGGATTTCTGACTTTACCCTTCCAAATCTTAACCACATATTCATTGGTTGAGGGGTTATCATCAGTATGATGACCAGAGGATGATGACATCAGTTCTCAAGCAACCTTAGACCATTATTCTAAAACCAGGGTCATACCATAACAATATTTCAAAACGTGATAAACCTTGCAAATCCTGCAAGGGAATTTGGGCTTACTCGATTTTTGGGTGTGTAAATCAACACTCTCCGCACTGGGAGGAGTAATTGGTTGGGACTTGGTTTTTTGTTTGTTTTTCTTCTTTGTAATATTCCTTTTATTCTTCATCGTAATATTTGTTTTCTTCTTCTTCTTATCCACTTGGCTACTAGTACTACAACTTTCAACAAGAAAATAGGGAGAAAGGGATAAGACACATCCGACAAAGAAGGCGAGGGATCAACATGATGTTGATTCTACCACAATAAAGGGTTAGGATCTGAATCAATGGGTGTACATGGGATAACTGGACTGGGTAATAACCAAACAGGTAATCTGATAGTCAATCCAGGAAGGATTAACATAGACATGAAAGGAGGACCAACATCCCCATATGGAGGGAAAACAAAAGACATGCTTGGTGAAGTATTCTCTTGCTTGGTAGTCCTAGAAGGTGAAGCCATAACTATGTAACAAAACTGTCTCTCTCTTCTAAAAAATTATAACTATACAGACAAAAAGTGCTACTCAAACTAAAGAAGCAATAAAAATATGTGAGAGGAGTGGATTAAAGGTCTGGAACCTCACAGGATTTTCAAACCATCACAACTCGCTATATACCGCAGGGTCCAATAGTAGAGTGTGACAAGGAGGATTGGGACTTTACCCTTTCCCGAATACCCAACTACCTAGATGGTACATGCATAGTAATCTCTCCAAGTGTTGTTCTTAGTGTATTGTGATGATAGGACGACCAAAAAGCTGTGCTCAGATGGTCTCAGGATTCCTAAAATTGTCCCCTGATATACGCAAGGTATGAGGGATCTCCACTCCATAGTAGTGCTATATAATGCACGACCATTATAAAGGGTCCTTCTGATATACAACTGATTACGTGAAGTACCTTTCTATATATCTCAAGGGTATGTGAAAGGTCATTCGATATACAAGTGGTACGTGGAAGAACCACACGATCCCCAGGATGTAGTGCAGGATAAAAATGACAGCTCCTATGTTTAAAGTCATTGGAAAACATATCTGACCTATCACACCTTGCTACAAGATTTAAACCTAATCCTAACACTTAATTTTATCATTAACGGTTAGGTGAATACATGAGGTGGGGACATAAAAATTAAAACCATGTAGTATGATCATGCAATTTTTTCCTTTCACTTTTTGTAGATTCCATATTTAAGGAAGGGAGAGAGGGGTTCAATTTCTTTTAAACATATAATAAATCCCATCCAAAAATAAAACAAACTTGCTTATATGGTCCGTTTCTAACTTAAACGAACAAAATCTTCTTTTTTGAATTGAAAAAGAAGTGAGATCTCTAACGAAAAGTAAAAAAATATTATTACAACTTGTATACAAAATTGTTCATATTTTTCAACTAAAGCGACAATAAACTAATCGCAAAATTCAACAATAACTTTTATATGGATTTTTTCATAGTTTTTTGAAAAAAGGAAAAAACATACAAAATTCATGTATAACAAACTGAAGAAAAATTGAAATGAATCTTTTCTTTTTCTATTAAAGAAGACAAAAATTAGAGATCTAGAAAAACCAAGTTCTAGTCAAGTCAAACTATGAAGCTTTAAATACCAACATCAATCAGAATTCTTGAAAACACCTATGAATTCTCTTGCAAGCTATAGGGGGATCGGGGGGGCATGAGCCCCTGACAAATAAATTTTGGAGTTCAAATAATCAGTAAAAATATCAAGCATGAAGCCAGAAACAAACTCCGAAAAGGAAGAAAGTCATTTTAATATTTGAAATTGCAGAGGTATAAAACCCTACCAGGCACCACTTGCAGGAGGTTGTTGACATAGCATTACCACCTGAACACTGCCTATTGTCTGGCTCATTTTATTTATTATTATTATTTGATTGAGTTTTATTTTTGAGAATAAATTCCAGAGTTCAAAAAATCAGTACAAATATCAACTATGAAGCTAGAAACAAACTCAAAAAAGGAAAACCTCATTTTAAGATTTGAAATTGTAGAGGTATAAAAGCTACCTGGCACTGCTTGTAGGAGGTTGCTGACAGATCATTACTGCCTGAGCACCACCTATTGTGCATTGAAACTAAGTGGTGGCACCACTTGTTGACCACTGAGCATACGCGATGGCACTGCTTATTGTCCCTACAAAAAGAGCGGTGTCTGTTGTAGGTTTCAAAACAAAAAGGAGCGAAAAAGAGAAAGTTAAGTGTCACACAACTGGCATCAAATCACAAAAATTATAGGAAAATGTAGCATATGAAGCATATGTGTTTCATATCTAAGCAGATCTGGTTGAACTGAACCCAAATATCACTACAAACTAGCATATCTAATCATCGAAAAAGTTGAAGTTTTGAAATAAGAACAAGGACTAAAAACCAAGAAATATCAGAAGTACTAAATTGAAAACCAAAATTGATCAAAATATCTGAATGTCTTCCCCAGCAGAGTCACCATATTTGTTGCTATAAATTGTCACCTCCTACAAATAGGAGTTGTTTCCCTAGATCTGAATGGTATAGGTCTAGAACAAATGAGTGATAACAAGGATAAGCACTTTCCCTATAATTGGTAGATATATGGAATGATTCTTTGTTATGTTCTCCAGTGTTGATGTATCATCTTGCTATGGTTCTATATCTCCACAGACATCCCTATAGTAAACACATCAAACAACAACAAGATACAAAGTACTAGAAAATGATCCTCCATTCTATATTAGTGACTAAGGAATCCAATAATAAAATGAGTGATCATAATACAATACAATTTATGGGAAAGAAACCATCATTGCATTAAGATGAAGAAGAGAGATTACAACCATAATTCCTTAGTGTTGTGATGCCTCCTCACAAAAAAAACCTTGTCCTCAAATCTCCAACTTGCCTTCTCTATGCTCACCCTAGATTTGGCCAGAACCTTAGTGAAGCAGCATAACTTTCCTCCCCCCAACCCATGGGGGATGAGGCTGTATTGATAGCCCTTGAGAGGATAGGGATTGTTGAGAAAATGGTGGATGATGTGGAAGGGAAATCCTACTAGGGGGGATATCGAGTCCAAGTGGTCCACAAGATTAGGGATGAGGGTTCCACAAATATTTCCTTCGAGAAGATTCATGAATCTTCTCTTTTTTCTTTTGAAACTCGAGCACCACTATTTCACTATGGAGACAGAGCATTACAAGGTTGGAACTGCTTATTGATCAAAGGGTAAAGACGGTGGCACCGCTCATTGTCAAGAGACAAGAGGCATTACTAAATAGGGTAATGGTTATTACATAAAATGTAGAAGCGGTGGTGGACTTAGGTGTGAAAATAAGAGTCTCGACCAAGTTCTAACTTCATATTTTAGGGATTGAAGGAAGTTTCTAATATTTTAGGACTCAACACATGATGGTGACGAGAATTATGTGTAATAGACATGGATCCACATTGTATGTTTGGTGGTTGTGTCTAGTATTGAGTACAAATAACATGGATCTACTTTTTCTTTTCCGTATCCATGTTTCGTTTTCAACATTATTGGTCATGGATCTATAGTATATTCTTGGTAGCCATGACATAATCATCTTCATGGATTTACAATGTATTGGTCTGCAGCCATAACTGAGTTAGATAAGTTATTTACTAATGTTATATCAATTGTGAGCTCATCTCTCTTTGCCTATGATACCAGATCGATACCTAGGAAATTATTTTACCTATCACATCCTTCTAGCTTCATACTTTGGGGGCCATTCTGTTGCATCTGAATTATACACTAATGCCTAAAACCCTTCAAAGCACTTGGCCAGGGATTCTTTTGGACATTTTCCGCACTATTAGGTTGGTTGGCGCACCTTTCCTCCTATAACAGAGTGCCAGATAGGTCTGGAACACCTTTTCCACTAGAAATAGGCACCATTGGTGCCTCTAACCTATTTACAAAGAGCGTTGATGCATATACCCTCACTGGAAGAAGCGCCAGAATGCTTAAAAAGGAATAAAGAGAAGTTTTGAGAAGCTTCTAGGAGAAATCTCTCATGGAGGATGTTCCTATATGTGAGGGAGAGTTGACACTCGACCTCCTAGCCCATAGGGATCATCCCCTGTCCTCTTCCCAAAATATCTCATCTCATATGAGCCTCCTTTGGCCTATAAAATAAGGTTTCATGGACTATGTGAGGGGAGACCAAGGAAAGCATTATTATGCTGTTCGATTGAAGTCTAGTATTAAGGAAAATTTGAGTGAGTGTTACGAGCAAAGAGCTTTGTATGAGTGAATATTTTTGTGAGTCTTTCAAATACCTTATGGATACAAAGCTATTGACATCAGGGATTTGGTTGTAGATTTATGTTCTCATTTGATTAATACAAAAAAATTTCCCTTTCCCATATATGATTTGTGTGAATATCCACCATTTATTATTAGATTCCTTAATCACTAATATGGATTGTTGTTCTATCTTGTTACTCTTATCCTTTGTCTTTTTTCTTATGCTTCTTTGCAAGTATTATAGATTGCATGAAGAATAGTGAAACAAATGCGAGAGCATTCAGATATGAGGTAAAAGATTTATTTTATTAGAGTACATTAATTATATAGTGAAAGGATATACTACTGTGTTTTTTTGTTCTAGACTTATACCATATAGGCTAGAGGAACAAGCAGTGCCCGCATTGTTTGAAAGATTCCTACAAACAATTGATTCAAATTATCATCAACAATGCAATCATTATGGATCCATTCTCCTAAATACTCTTTTATGGGCTCACAAATGGGATGTTCAATCACATATTTTTCTTGATGGTAATAATTGGGTCCCCATTCATGATTCGGAATGATCTCATCATTTCTTCCTCATTCATGAGTCAGAATGATCTCATCATTTCTTCCTTCTTTAGGTAATGATGACAATGTCTTGTGTGTGACCTTATTTGGATCCCCTTCTATGGAAATGTTCATGGCAAACTCTTGAGGGGCTAAAATTGTCTCTTTGTCATCATAAGATTCATCAAGGATGGTTTTGAAATCTTCGGTGACATTTCTACATATGTAAGGATCACTTAAAATATAGATAAAATGCACATTCACCATCAGTTCGGGAGAGGAGAAATCATTTTGATAAGGGAAATCATCATTTTCCTAATCGTCCTTGTCAAATTAATCCTCCAATTTACAATAATTATTTGATTTCCCCACTATTTGATCATCAACCTTCTCACCCCATTTATCGATTAACATTTTAACTGACTTGTCATATCCATTGATTGATCCTCCTACCAACTGATATAACCAAAAGTCAATATTACCTCCTAAGGATTCACCTAGGGATGGAATATATACATCTTCATCATACACACCTAGGGATTCCATTTAAAACCATAATTCATCCAAATGGATTTCAATTGACTCCCCTATATGTGCATAGAAACAAAACAACATTTCCCTATATTCATTCGGCATAGGATGAGGTGCCCCACATATTTCATAGAAGTCAAAGGACAACTACATTCGTTTTGCAAGATGGGTTGGATTTTCAGTTATTTATTCGAAGTATTGAAGGAATATATTCGAGCTCATTTTTATTTATGGGATGGTTTCAATTCTCATTGGAGTCATGTTGTGGATTCGCCAGATGAAATGAATAATCCTATTCACCAAAGGATAAGTCGTTAGGGAAGTAAAATGTGTGAGAGAGAAATGAGTGGCTATAATAATAAATAAAAGGTGAAATGTAATCAGTGACTTTAAGTCCACATGCAGTATGATTTAGAATATAAACTTGAAGGAAACTACTTTCAAACACCATAGGTAAGCCTCTACATCCCCGATAATGGAACCAAAAGATGTTGTGTCTCAAATTGTATATACCACCAAAAGGTATCCTATCTGGGATAGTAGAGGTAGGATAACTAACTAAGTTACACCGCAAGGGCCTTGTCCACTACTGTATAAGGGTAGTTGTCACAGTTGATGGGATATTGTCCCTTTATGTCTATCTAGGATCATGATCAAGGGAGAGATCCTAACTAACCTATGTGGGCTATCAAACTAAATCAAGCCACTCTAAGGGTATAAATATAGATTACAAGAGTTAATTCTTAGATGGATAGATCTATATATAGGAAAGTAAGCGTGGTGCATAGGAGTTAAGGTCATGTTGAGAAGGCTTCAAAAGAGAAATACTCAACCCCATGTAAAATGTTCCAAGATGCATTTAGGTGATTAGATCTAGTGCCAAGGAGAAATACCCAAATGAGATCCACCTAGGGCTTAGGAGAATAATTAATGTTTTGAACCAGATGAGGATATTAAATATGAAATGACAGTAGAGAATATTCTTGATGATAGATATATTGATTCAAAAGGGTTCAATCCATACCCAACTAATAGATCTAGTAAGATGAATGAAAACCCAAGGAGGGTTAATTTCCTAAGAGTGATAAGTGGTAAATCTGGGGGGAAATGGGGTCAATTTAATTTCAAAATTTATATCTATGGTTTACAAACTATTTTAGACTTGGATTCTAAGTTTATTGCCAAAATATTGCTCGATCAATCCGATCTAGAAAATGAGAGTTTTTACTGTGACAATTGGAATAGATCCTAGAAAAATAAAATACTAGCAAAACGTACCTAGAAATGATTGCATCCATCAAATATGATGATGGTATTCCCTCTCCGATCAATTTCTAGTGTTTTGTATGCCTCCCTAAGAGAAATCTCTATGCCTCCAAGATGACCAATCCTCCCTCCCCCTCCAAATGAGATTGACAAAGTAATATTTTATTTGCCAAGAGAAAAAAGATTGCTGAAGAATTAATAAAAAAGAATCAAGATAATCATAGGATACAATAAAGATATTCCCTGAACCAAAAAGGAGTTGAGGAATAGGTATAGATCTCATTCACAATAGTGCCCCCATCAAATTGCTATTTACATCAAGAGTAATGCACCATGCAAAAATGGTTTGTCAAAGCATAGATCCACAAGAATGTTAGAGAGAAAAAGACTCTCCAATAATCATATAAGAGATTCGAAAAAGATTCTAAGAATTTTCACAAAATTATTTTTATTATCCCTGGAATTCGAGAGCCAAAATCCTCTTTCAAATGAGAGAACGTCTTTATATATATAATGAAAAATACCTAGATCCAAAAGTATCAATGGCTTAGATCAAAAGATAAAACCTCAAGATCAACATCTAACAATGTGCCAGATATAACATACATGGATCATTCAAAACAAGAGGAGCGCACTCTCTCTAAGACGCTCAAGGGGGGCACACCACATAGAAAACAACTAGGACTAATAACATAGCACATAGTGGGGCTAGGAGGAGTAACATATCCTTCTCTAGCATGACCCCAATGCACAACATCATAATATATCAAAGTATAACACAAAGTGACTAAAATCACTAAGTCGTGCCCCCTCAATAACATAAAAAAATCCAAAAATGATGAGAGCTAGGATATGTGGACTCTACAAAGAGAGAAGATAATGTTGAAAGGTGGAGAATGTATCAATGAAATTACTTAAACAAGTTTCATGTCATTTCCTTTGCCCACTAGACCAAATCGATTTCCTTTTCTAGACAATTATTTATTTGTGTATTCTTAAAAGATCATCCTAGAAGATAAAATTGTCAATAACTCATTGTTGACCATACTTGGGGAAAATTTGAGCTCAAAAATAAATCTTGGAACATAGAAATATGGTAAAAATGAGTGGTCGACCACTATGTCCATTGATAACATCCTATGAGAATAAAATATATCTCTAAAAGTAATAAAATACCATTTTTATATGGCATCCAACGTAATACCCTGGTTTTGACCCCATGGTATTAAAATTGTACATGATGTATATATTGTATTTAAATCATGGCAAGGAGCTCATAGCCAAGGCCCTACCATTGATTTGGTGTTTTGTGTATCGACGATTAAGGTTGATGCAATGGTTATAGTGCTAAGTCAGGCATAGTATACTTTTGACATATCATGTAAATGTGCAATTAATAAAATACCACAACTAGTTATGTATTGCAATGAAAGAGATGGGGGCATGATTTCACAACAAATATGGAGGGGAGTTGGTTGAACCCATGATCCATATGGTGAGGCCATATGTTGATGGGAGAACCTATAATATCCCATATACCCTTTTTTTGTCCCCTATACTCAATCATTTAATTCTTTCAGAAGATCGGTTTAGGTCGTTAATGCCTTGGGCAAAGCAAGGCATGATAGTCAGATTTCGTGTCTGAGCAATCCTACAGTCTAAGCAAGCCTGCATTATAGGGAAGTTGCATTCTTTCTTTTGTAGCAAGTAAGCACGTGGATGCATTCCAGTCCGTCTTTCCCTCAGTGGCGACAATTTTTTTTTTTGTTCTTCATTGATGGCGGGATTCATTATTCACAGGTTGTTCAGTGTGGTTCTTCCATTATTCAGTTGTTCACTATCCTGAGTTGCAGAAGGGTGGTTTTGCAGTGTATCTCTTTGTTACAAAGTGATATGGAACCCTGGTCTCTTCTGTACAAGTGAAACCTTGTTTCTCCTGTGCTACAGAGTGGTATGCAAACCTGGTCGTCTATGTTACCAAGTGGAGCCCTGTGTTATTATGTCTCCCAGTGGCTTGTTGTTATGTGTTCCCTGGTTTGGGTCTGAATTGTATGTAAGACTTAGGAGTGGAAGAGACACCAAATCGTCTTGATAAACCTAGTGCAGAGTGGAACCTCACCAAAAAGATAAGAGTGGCTGGTGAATATTCTATGCACACCCTTAAGAGCACTGGAAGGGAAGACACAGCCCGAGGGAATGTGTAGCAGAGAAGGGAATTCTTCCTTGTGTTGGGTGTGTAGGTATTGTGGATTCCAGAACATATAGATATTGTGGAGGTGTCCCTAACTCTTGAATGAGACACTAGCTTAGCCATTATTCAATTCCACTTCCTTAACAGTCTGATAAACCCAACTGTAGTTGTCTTGGCTATGCCTTATTGTGCAATTGGCCATGTGTGACCCTTAGCTAGAAAACCTGATAAAACCAACAGTTAGATGGCTTGGATGAGAAGCATGATAAACCCAGCAGTAAGATGGCTTGGGTGAGTTTCCTGAAAAACCCATCTGTTAGTTGGGTTGGTTGGTCCTGAATGTAAATGTTGGCTTGACTATATGTAGTTTGTTAAACCCAACTATTAGCTAGCTTGGATGAGTAGCTTGATAAACCTAGTAGTGTATTGTCTTGTTTTCCTGCATCCTGATAAACCTTATTGTGTATTGGCTTGGTTGTACATTCTGATAAACCCAATTGTAGGTTTTATTGATTGTGCTTGACATGTATGTCTATGTGTGAGCCTAATGATCCCTAGTTCCTTGTGGAAATCATGCCCAATTCAAGGGTGGAATTTGTGTTGAGAGATTTATGAACACAATTGGCTTATGGTTTGGTGGAACATTGCAGCGACATAGCTAGTTGCGAGACAACTTCATCTTCAAGATAACTATTCTTTTTTGTGTTATTTCTACAATGTATTTTCTTATGAAAGTGTTGATTATGTTGAATTCTTATTGAATATTTAAGTAGAATTTTTTGTTGTTAGATGTCCCTGCATTTTGCATCTGTTTATGCCTTGTATTTCCATTGCATTTTTCTTAATTTCATGGATGTTGGAAGCCTGGTTACAGAGTCAGAATGCATCTGACTTAAGCATTTTCACACCCTAGAATTTTCCTATGGAACGCAGAAGGCGGGAGGTGGAAATAGGAAAAGGACAAGGTAGAATGTTGGTTTCCGCACCCCAGAGTCCTCCTGTGGAAGGTAAAAGGCGAGATGTGAAAAGAGAAGTTGAAACAAGGAAGAATGTTGGTTTTATGCACCACGACATCCTCCTGCAGAAGGCGAAGGAAAAAAAAGAGCCAAAAATTCTAAGGTAAAGTGTATGTTTTCGCACCCCAAAGTCCACAGTGGAAGGACGAATGTGAGAGGCGAAAATCAGAAAGAGAAATGAGGCCAAGTGTTGGTTTTTTGTGATCCAAAATCCTCTTGCAGAGTGTGAAAGGTGGAAGGCGAGAAGAGGGAAGTGAATCAGTCAAGGTATTAATTTGTTAGTTTTCTGATTCCTGAGTTTCACAATAGAAGGATAAAAGGTGGAATGCAAAAGAAGGAATGTGGTTGAATGATTCTATTAAATGATGAGTTTCTGATTCTCGAGTTCCGAAGCAGAAGGCAGAAAGGAGGAAGGTGGAATGTGGCTGAATGATTCCTTCAAATGATGAGTTTCTGATTCTTGATTTTTGTACCAGAAGGAGGAAAGGAGGAAGGAAGAAAGTGGTTAAATGATTCCATAGAATGATGAGTTTATTATTCCCAAGTTCCACAGCGCAAGGTGAAAAGGTAGAAGGTGGAAGTTAAAAAGTGGTTAAATGATTCTGTCAATTGTTGAGTTCCTAATTCTTGAGTTCCACAGTGAAAGGAGGAAAGGCAAAAGGTAGAAGGTAGAAAATGGTTGAATGACTCTATCACACATTATGGTTTAGGTTCCTGGATTCCACAGCGGAAGGCGAAAAGGGGAATGCAGAAGGCAGAGTATGGAAAGGCCAGGATCAGTGCGGAAATGACCTTTCCGGTTACAGAGTGGATATGTTGATGGCGGAGTGACTGGTATAGTGGGTTTTGAGCCTAAGAATGAATGTTAAAGGATGTTACATGACCCATGACTGTGTTAAAGAGAAATAAATAACAAGTTTTAAATTATTCCTCATATCAGTCAAGTATATGGGCACCGGTTTCATGGACATCATGGTAATTCATAGAAATATCAAAGTAGCAGGTGCACTACATTGTGGTATCAAAGCAGGATTAGTGGTTGTGTTTATCCTCCAAGGCAAGAGGGGACATGACATTGTGGTATCATAGCTATTGGTTACAACATTGGGCCTAGTCCAAGTGAATGGTTCTCAGAGCTATTGGTTACAACACCATTTTTATGCAACTAACAATATGTTTATTAACACATTTTTGCAGAGTCATAGTGCAATTTGGAAAAGTTGGTTTTGGCCCAGCCATGAGAATCAACATCATGAATGATGCACAGGATCCCTATGAGAATGAGGAAAATGCTATTAGGGAAAAAATTCGAGTTGGAAATGCTGAAACATAATCTAATGGGAAAATATATCATGAGACTCCCCTAGATATTGCAGCCACCATGAGAATCCTAAGGGTGGGATTGCAAAGTTGCAGATAAGAAAATGAAAGAATGATTAAAGCTCAGGAAGAGCAGAATCAGTTGAATGCAGCGATGCTGTAGATTTTAAGAGACATCCAAATGAAGATGAACTTTGAGCATCGGGCAGTAAATCTAGAAGGAAGTAGGAGCATTGCCAAAAGAAGAAAAAGGTCTTCTAGTGGATCATCTAACTCTGAAGGATCCACTTTGGATTCAATCTCTTTATCCAACAAGAATAAGAGGAAGATGTGTTACTAAAATACTTCATGCCATGAATTTAAGAAGGAAAGGCCTCCTACCTTTAATGGTGAGGTAAAATCTGATCAAGAATTTGAATCTTGGATTCTAGGGATGGAAAATTGCTTCCAAGTCCAAGACTACTCGGGAAATATGAAGGCAAGGGTAGCCATATTCAATCTAAATGGAAGAGCATCCATATGGTGGGAGCACCTCAGGAAAGTGAAAAAGATTAATCACAGAAATATCGGGTGGAAGCAATTCAAGAATTATTTCAAGTAGAAGTACCTCTCTAACATGTACTATGATGACAATATTAAAGAGTTCCATGTTGGAGACATTTACCATCATACTCACTCTTTCGATCAAATTGGCCTAGTTAAACCACTATCCTAAGTTTAATTGACATCAGTGGAGCATTAATTACCATCATCCCAGTCACTCCCGTGCCTACCTACAGTCAAGGAGGCTAACTTAGCCTTCTCCTACAGTCAAGGAGGCTAACTGGACCACTCTAGGAGTGATCTGTGTGACATTAATGCACCTAATTTCTAACTGGTGGTTAATTTCAGTTCAACCATTCAGTTACAGTCATTTAAGGCACCTCCATTCATTAAATATATTATTTAATGATTATTTATTATTATTTAATGAACTGTAGTCAACAAGGCACCTCCACCAACTTATGATGGTCAGTTCAGCTTTAGTTAACCTCATTAGGGTTCATTGGAGTCATGCAGGACTAGCACTTGATGGTTGGATTGCTATGACATGTGTTTGATCTCCTTTAGTTGAGATTCAGTCATTTATTGCACTTTGACTTCAGTTAGGGTTTGGTGAGTCAATTAGGGTTTTAGTCAAGTGGTTAACTGAGTAAGATTGCATGGAAAAGAGTCAGTTAAGCTAGACTCACTTATTGAATTCGAATTGTCCCTTAGGTATTCGAATTCTTCATGTAGTTAATCCATTTCTTAGCATGGAAATTGTAACCCATTATTGTTTATAAAACATACAGAGAGGATACCAATTCAGTATCCAGTTATTTCCAATTTATGAGTATTTGTTAATAATTATTTGATTATTTTGATTCCTAGTTCCTAGATCATGTGCAAGAATTAATATGGTACCAGAGCTTACGGCGGGACGAATAACAATCTCTCAAGAACAAGATTTTTGACAGATTTCTCCATGAGAAGTGAGCAATAGCTCAAAATTCCAGTACTGCACCAGAAGCCAAGGATTACCACTCAATATCCCAAGTAAAGAACTTGTTGATCAAGCTTGCTTGATTGACTATGCTGGGTGTGATGAAAGCATAGAATGTGCAGGCTGTCCGACCTTATTTTTCCCTTTCTATTTTGGTTTTCAGGTTTCTACAGGTGAAGCATTCGATACAGCATATCCAGATGGCCTCCTCAGTACCTCTATTGACTCCATACAATTTCCACACATGGAAAATCAAAATGGAGCATCAGCTGTATTCCAAAGGACTCTTTAGAATTGCCATGGACACTGAAGTTGAGCCTAGATCCACCATCGAAAAATTAAATTTCTTGAACAAGAAGGATGAAGCCTTTGGTTTCTTGTGCCTCTCTATTTCCGATGACCTTCTCTTCCATCTTATGGATATGAAGACACCGAAACAAATATGGGACAAATTGGAATCTCTGTATGGAAAGCATGATGACATGAGAGTTTATCAACTCGAAAATGAACTCATGTCTCTCCAACCTTCCAATTTCGAGACTCCGAATGAATTCTTTACAAAGTTCAAGCATACTATTTTTCTCTTGAAGCAATGCAAAGTGGAGAAGGAATATGATCATCTCATCCTAGCCATCCTCTCCAAACTCGGGGATGATTATTCAGTTTTTGTTTCTACATTTCGTGCAGGGAAGCTCACAACTCCCAAATGGAAGATGCCTACACTCGATGCCTTCATTGAGTCCCTAACTAGTGAACATGACAAGCTTGTCTAGATGGGGATCATCTGATCTTCTCGTGATCAAGCCCTCCATGTCTCGGGGCCCAAAGATACGAAGGGTAAAGGAAAGCAGCAGAAAAATCAGAAAACTAAATTTGATGCTCCAAAACCTAGATTTGAAAATCAGTAGCATGATGAATCTTCCAGCTCATGGAAGTTTAAAGGTAAAGGGCACAATGGGAAAGAAAGAGTTAGATGTTCTTACTACGGGAAGGGTTTTCACCCTGAACATGCCTGCACTAAGAAAAAGCTTGATGAAGCAACCTCTCTCCTTGAGAGGAATCACATCAATATTCCGGAGAGCTTTCGGAGGAGAGATCACCAAGATCGGGAACCACAACATGAGAAAGGTCATTCCCTCACGGCAAGCACTTCGAAGTCAAAATCACTGCTGATTGACAATGGAGCTTCGAATCACATGATGGCTGAAAAAGACTCCTTTTCATCCTTGGAGACCAGCAAATCCATTCCCATCCACTTGGGAGATGACTCCACCATCATTACCAAAGGACCATTACAGGAATTTTGGGGTCTAAAATGGGCCTCCTAAGGAAAATAATAAAATAATAGTTAAAATAATAAAATAATATTGATTAATTTTGGAGGAAGAAAGAAAAAAACTACTTTTTGTGTTTGTATTTTTGACATATCTCCCTGTGTTTTTACTCAAATTTTGATCAGGAGAGCTCGTTGGATGCAGAATTTGATTCTGCATCCAACGAGTACCCACACTGCATACTTTTGATGGACCCCGCTACCCCAAAAATAAGAAATACTTGAAAAAACATGATGATGATGTCATCATCACGTTTTTCCAGGTATTTCTTGTTTTTGGGTTAGCAGGGTCCATCAAAAGTATGCAGTGTGGGTACTCGTTGGATCAAAATCAAATTCCACATCCAACGAGCTCTCCCAGTCGAAATTTGAGTAAAAACACAATGAGATATGTCGAAAATACAAACAAAAAAAGTAGTTTTTTTTAATGACAAAAATGTCAATTCAACCATTATGGTTGACTCATTTTATTGAAATTCTATTGGTTCTTGAATTCCAACTCACAAAAACTTATTTTTGCACGTTTTCTTATAAGGCCCATTTTAGACCCCAAATTTCCTCTAATGAAGGTACTGTAAATCTAGAAAATGGTTTTTTTTCTAATGTTTTGTATGTACCATCTCTAGCAGCAAATCTCCTTAGTGTCTATCAAATGACACATATCGGAATGCCTAAGAGGGTCTCTTTCAGCCCAAATGATGTGGAGATAACAGAAATTGCATCTGGGAAACTCATTGCAAAAGGCCATGCAAATCATCATGCAAAAGCCTATGAGTTCGCTCACTTTGTTGTGGATGCAAAGCCCGCTGCTTTGCTAACTCATGGAAATGAGGTTAGTAGGCTGTGGCATGAAAGGTTTGGCCATCTTAATTTCAAATATTTGCAGCAATTATAGAAAAATTCCATGGTTGAAGGCCTTCTGGTCATCAAGGTAACCACGGGAGTCTGCAAGGGCTGTGTGATTGGAAAACACCCTGAGCACAAGTTCGATCGGGGGAAGGCAAACCGAGCTACAAGCATATTGGGGCTGATACATTCTGATATCAGTGGTCCAATGCCTGTCACATCCATGAATGGATCAAGTAATGAGTTGCTGTACATTTTCTCCCAAAGTGGTATTCAGGTCCAACATTCAATTCCCTACACTCCCCAGCAGAACGGAGTAGCAGAAAGGAAGAACCGGTCTCTCAAAGAGATGACCACCTGTATGTTGGAGTCAAAGAAGCTTGCTGCAAATTTGTGGGCTGAAGCCATGCATGCTACAGCATACATTCAGAACAGGGTGCCTCATTCATCAGTGAAATGAAAGACTCCTTTCGAAGCATACTTTGGACAAAATCCAGATGTGTCGAACCTACGGGTGTTTGGGTCCATTGCATGGGCCCGGATTCCGCTTGATAAAAGAAGGGCTTTGCAACCGTAGAGCATAGAATGTATTTTTATTGGATATCCTAATGAATCTAAAGGATTCAAGCTACTGGATATCAAGACCAAACAGATCATCATCAAGAGAAGTGTCAAGTTCGATGAGCCTCTTCAAGAGGTGGAACTAGTGGAGGAGAAAACTGCTGAAATTCCCTCCTATTCCACTGAATATTTGGATGATGAAATTGAAGATGATGACTCTGATTTGGATCCTCTAATTTCTGATTTCAGTGTTAAGCAAACATCAGATACTAAATCAGAACCTGAAGTGCAAAATCATCTTCCTACATGGGCCTGACAGACACTCTCCTCCGCAACAGACAACATTGGAAATCCGGATGATCCAAGGAGAACTCGGTCTGATTTCCAAAGAGCAGGTATTGCACTCTCTTGTTATGATAATTTTCTGTCCAAAACTTGCTATTTGATGATTATTTCAGATCCAAAATCCTACTACCATGCTCGGAAGGATCCGAGATGGCAAGTTGCCATGGATGAAGAAATGACTTCTCTTCAGAAAAACACTACTTGGGAGCTAGTCCCTCTTCCTCCGGGAAGGAAATTAGTTCAATGCAAGTGGGTTTTTTGGACAAAGGTTGCTTCTGATGGAAGCACCTGCAAATATAAGGCAAGGCTGGTAGCAAAAGGTTTCTCTCAGGTACAAGGAGTGGAATACCATGAGACCTTTGCACCGGTTGCAAAAATGGACTCCATCTGCCTTGTTTTGGCTATTTCCGCATCCAAGCACTGGGAGGTGCATCACATGGATGTTAAGTCACCCTTTTTACATGGAGATATTCATGAGGAGATCCACATGAATCATCCTGAGGGCTACATCACTGATCCATATTTGGTTTGCAAGCTAAATAAGTCACTATATGGGTTAAAACAGGCCCCAAGAGAGTGGTATTCCAAGATGGATGCCTTCCTTCTCTCGCAAAACTTTCAGAGATGTATATCGGATCCAAATGTGTATTTACAGTAGCATGATGGTCATATAATTATCATTGTTTTATATGTTGATGACTTACTGATCACAGGTAGCACAGTTGCCTCCATTTCAGCCATCAAAACTGCTCTCCACAATGCCTTTGAAATGAGTGATTTGGGGCTTCTAAAACAATTTTTGGGGCTCGAAATCGAGAAAAATTATGATGGGATTATGGTCACTCAGTAAAAATACATTTCAGACCTGTTATTCAAGTTTAACATGGCTGAATGTAGGCCTACACCATTCCCTTTCCTTTCAGGGATCAGCCTTGAAGAAGGAAAAAGCACACCTCCCATGGACTGCACTATCTATCGACAACTGATTGGTAGCTTGTTGTACTTGACACATTCTAGGCCTGATATTTGTTATGCCATGAATGCTGTATCAAGATACATGCAGTAGCCTCATGATATTCATTGGAAAGAAGCCAAGAGGATCCTCCAGTACATTCAGGGAACCAGGACCTACGGCATTCACTATGCTGCAGATTCCGAGCTAGAGCTAGTTGGATACACAAATTACGATTGGGCGGGTGATTCTATTGATCGGAAGTCAACTTCTGGATATGTATTCATGTTTGGTGGTGGCCCTATTTTCTGGTCAAGAAAAAATCAAGCTTCCATAGCACTATCTTCAGCAGAGGCCGAGTATCGAGGAGCGGTGAATGCTTGCATCCAAGCAGTTTGGTTGCAAGGCATTCTTTCAGAGTTTGATCTTGGTAGTACTTTGTCCACTGTCCTATTTTGTGACAACCAGAGTGCTATTAAGATATCCATGGATCCAGTTACCAGGTAGAGGACCAAACATGTAGAGATTCACATGCACTACATCGGGGAGCTAGTGCATGACAGGACTATCATTCTGCAATACTGCCCGACTGATGAGCAGATTGCAGACATCTTCACCAAGAGATTTTCAGAAAATAAGTTCACTTACCTCCGCTCACTGTTGGGGGTGAGTTCATCAGGGTGATCCAGACTATTTTCAGTGTTCAGCTTGAAGGGGGGTTTTTTCCCACTGGGTTTTCCCTCTTTTCCTCACTTAGTTTGTTTTGAGCATTGTTTCAGTTGCTTTATTGTACAGGGTGACCTATGGCCTTTATTTCCAGGGCCCTAGAATTTTATGCATCTATGTTTTCTAACTCTTCCTAAGTATAGCTTAAGGGGGGGTGTTGAAGACATTCACCATCATACTCACTCTTTCGGTCAAATTGGCCTAGTTAAACCACTATCCTAAGTTTAATTGACATCAGTGGAGCATTAATTACCATCATCCCAGTCACTTCCATGCCTACCTATAGTCAAGGAGGCTAACTTAGCCTTCTCCTACAGTCAAGGAGGCTAACTGGACCACTCCAGGAGTGATCTGTGTGACATTAATGCACCTAATTGCTAACTGGTGGTTACTTCCAGTTCAACCATTCAGTTATAGTCAGTTAAGGTGCCTCCATTCATTAAATATATTATTTAATGATTATTTATTATTATTTAATGAACTGGAGTCAACAAGGCACCTCCACCAACTTCTGATGGTCAGTTCAGCTTCAGTTAACCTCATCAGGGTTCATTGGAGTCATGCAGGACTAGCACTTGATGGTTGGATTGCTATGACATGTGTTTGATCTCCTTCAGTTGAGATTCAGTCATTTATTGCACTCCGACTTCAGTTATGGTTTGGTGAGTCAATTAGGGTTTTAGTCAAGTGGTTAACTGAGTGAGATTGCATGGCAAAGAGTCAGTTAAGCTAGACTCACTTATTGAATTCGAATTGTCCCTCAAGTATTCGAATTTTTCATGCAGTTAAGCCATTGCTTAGCATGGAAATTGTAACCCATTATTGTTTATAAAATATACAGAGAGGATACCAATTCAATATCCAGTTATTTCCAATTCATGAGTATTTGTTAATAATTCTTTGATGATTTTGATTCCCAGTTCCTAGATCATGTGCAAGAATTAATACTCCATGAGCTGAAATTGGGATAGTTAACCATGGAAGAATATGCAAACAAATTCTTAGAGTTGTTGAGGTATGTGAGATATATAAGATATCATAAAGTGAAAATTGATTTTTTTCTAAGTGGGTTGTTACCACCTAAGTTGTACTTGGTAGTTTTTTATCAAGTGATCCTGGTGAACCAGACAAAGATGATTTGTTCATACTTCATAAGACCTTTTGAATTGCTTCTGGGAAGTGCTTGTTGTACTATATCACATGTTCATACCCCGTGGGGGACTTGTAATAAAATGTTCTAGCATGATAGTGTCTGTAAAAGACTCGGTCTCTTAGACTTTATTTGTCAATCCAATCAGCCGAGGGTTCTTTTCCCCTTGGTTATTATTGTTTGTTCAATAAACGACTGATAATTTCTGAGTTTTTCACTCAATACCTCCAAAGTTGGGGTGGTTGGCTTGGCATTTAGGCATATTGAGGTTATTAGATTCTACGTGTCAATGTATAAACATGCTAGGCATCATGGTCGAGTCATATGAACGTGTCTAAGTCCCCCTAGGTTTTAATTTTTAATTTTTTAATTTTTTAAGTTTTTTTAATTTTAATTTTTCCACAAAGCTTAGGCTATTTTTTAATAGTCTAATTGGAAAAATTTGTTTTGTAATAAAAGTGGTCTCGAAAATCAATTTCAATCATGGGGGCACTCATTTTCAAGCTTAGAGCACCATGTAAACCCATAGACCCACTTTTTCTAAGTTTTGAGGGATTTGTCCATCACTCAGGTCAAAAATCCCTAAAAATCAAATATTGATTATTTAATTGATGAATTAATTAAATAATGGAGAAAACCCCAAATCCTAAATCATTGGGATTTGCTCCGATTTGACTGAAATCAATCTCATAAGCTTGGGATTGACTGTATCTGACAATTCCTTGACTGAAGGAGGTGATCTGGGTTGATCTGGGAGTTCACCACAGCATGCAATATTGGGAATTGCACCCTCTCTCTCTCCTCCACACATGTGGGCCCATATGATTGAGTTTTGGTAGATTTTTCAGTCAACAAGTTCAGGTGTCAGACAAATCACCTCTCCTATTGATATTTGCACTCAGTGAGACTCATATTAGGCTCAGTTAGACATAGATCAGGCCCAGATTCACTCCACATGTAGTTGTAGTCTCTCTCTCCTTGGGATTTGTGCCCCCCCTAGGCTAGATCTCTTGTTTCTTCTATAAATAAAGCACATATTACCTATTCCAAGCTAGGTAGAACTGGAATTAACGTGTTGTTTCTATTGTAATGTTTCTATTTTTCATTTGGAATAAAGAGAAGCTTTGGAGGCAAGATGGTGTCATGTTATTGTGACATGTGTGGATGAGCATTGCCATGTTTTACTGAGGTAACCTATATCTATGTTGATAATTTGATAATTGTTTGTGGATTCATTGCAAAAGATTGATAATAAGTTTATTATGATCTTGATACGAAAGGAGTTTGTTAATAAGTTTATTGGCCATCTTTTTCCTTTTGATGCATGTTTAGAGATCTAGATTCAACATGTTTTATAAGTTTATATCCATGCTATTATGAAATCTCTGTTTATGTATTAACCAGATCTCACAAGCATTTTGGAAAGTATTTGGATTTAGTTGCAGGTTCCTAGATTGGATAGGGTAATGATATATATTTCTTCCTCACTTTCTCCAAAAATTTCTCAAAGGCATAATCCCTCGACATTCCATCGGAAAGCTCCACGGTTGATCTTCAAGGCTTCCAGCACTCTTTCTCTCTCTTCCTCCTTATAAAAATCCAAATCTTACCTGGTTACTTTGGTTACAAGATTTGTTATCATTTATATATTTCATATTAAATTAAAAATTACATAGATATATTATTTCAAAGCTCATAATCAATATCTCATTTCTAAAAGGTCTCATTAAGCATTCTAGATCTAGTTCAAGGAAATCATTCGTTTTGCATGGCAATTTAAAGAAAACCCATAGGTTGCATGCATTAGATTTATATTTTTGTTTTAAAAAGATTAAATCCATAAATTAGTGCATATCTCATTTTCTTCCCAAACATCAAGCCAATATCGCAAGGAAAGCTTGCTTTCCTTGGTTCCTTTTTTATCGTTTTAGCTAGTTTTAACTCAGTTTTCTTTGGTTTAAAGTAGGTTGACCAAAAGGTAATTTCAAAGTGATTTTGGTCATATTTAATTATAAAATTCTCACCCTATTTTAGTAGGCATAACAGAAACAAGATAATTTTCTGTTCAAAAGTGGCTTTGGGATCGTTCAAATCCCCCTAGGGGACTGCCCTTTGACTGTAAATTTTAAATTTTGGGAAAGTTGTAAGATATTGGTTTAATCCTATATAAGAACCAAGATGATTCAGATCATTTTAATTATATTTTAATAGAATATAATAAAAAATTTCTCCGAATAGGCTCTTTCAATCCCATTCCCCATCCCCCCTAGGGGGATTCACACCTTTTTTGTTATTTTTTGCATTGTATTATTTCTGTTCACTTTAGATTAGTTTCATTCATGTAGAAAAACATTATTTTATTACTTTATCATATATTTCACATTTCAGTATCAAAGTAACTTGAATACTTACCCCACGACTTCCCGATTGACCCGCAAGGGGAAAGAGATGCGTGGTAGGAATAATTAGAAAACTTGTGATTTGTTTCTTATTGTTGCTTATCATTAATTTCTGTAAGTAATTGTTCTAAAATCAACCCCCTCCTTGATTCCCCAATTGAGGTCCACTTGGATATAAAGAGGTTCCTAGAGGGTTTTTCTTTCTAACAAAACACATCCTTTTAAAACTCACTAAAATTGACAAGACTCCAGTGTGTATGATTGTACTTGGCTGCGGTTTGTCTGATCAGTCAAGCTGCAAAAGAAACATGAGTGACTGGTTTAATTAGTCTTCACCTTCCCCAATCAACCACCATCAGGCGAAAATCCAACGCCTCGATCAAACTGTAAGCGGTGGCAAAATACCCAAAGGAAGCGAGAACTCCTGAAAATGGAAATCGAGGTGCCAATCTCTATTACACCTTCGGGTGCATTATGAACAACAGTCTCATAGACTCCATTCAGCCCACATATTTCTTGCGAGTAGCCGTGAAGGTTTAGTTTTGGACATACTCCAAGTACTTTCGGGTATATCTGGAGTCCCCCCCTCGCCTAATTTTAATCAACTCATATTTCACATTAACTTAAAACGTACCAAGAGGAAATCGTAAAACATTCACTCCAAGCACATGCAAGTACATTGATTATTTTATGACTCCATTTTAAGCCACTGGCTATTTTCTTTCTCTCTCTCTCTCTCTCTCTATATATATATATTGTGTCTCAGCATTGTGCTTTCGTGCACTCATTTTTTATCTTGTCATATATGGTTGTTTATGGTCAAATTGCAAACTCCTAAGTAACTCATTCAGTTTAATATCACCATACTAAATAATTTTGCATTAGTAACTTAATAGGGTCTACCCCCCTTGGCTTCGTTAGGAGTTGATCCTAAATGGAGGACTCAAGAACAAGGTGACAACCTTGACTTGAGACCTGCCCCCAAGGACACATCGAGTGGCTTGAATATTTCTACCACGTTCCCCTAGGTGTATGAAAGGTGACAACACTTTTTGGCACCGTTGTTGGGGATAAATATTTTTATTCCTGAGTACAACTTAGCTTAAATTTTTTCTAAACAACTAAAAACATAAAAAAATTTGATTGATCTTGTTTTTAAAAAACATAAAAATTAAAACTCAATCCATCTGGTGACTCCATTGTCTAACATTCCTCCAAGAATTTATACCCGAAGAAACCGCCATCAATTATTCAATACTCTCCCTGATCCCAAAAGGTTTATTAGGGAAAGATTGAATAGGTAGACTTCTCGTAGAAACCTTGAAAATTTAGGAGACCAATCCCTCTCAGATATCCATCACTTATTTGTAGAGAGTCATGTTCACCAATCTCAATAAATGGTGGAATTATTCAAACCCCTTGAATTTTCTCAAATAGAATGTGCTCCCCATGCCATTCCAAAGGATTCTATCAAGAAGCTCCCCATATTTCAGGGCAATAATTCCATCACTGCCAAGTCTCACCTTCGAAAGTTTGAAAAGCACCTGGTCAGTTATTGCAATGATGCTTCCCATGACCATGATGATGTCAAAATGAAGCTCTTTGCTTTATCCTTAGAAGATGATGCTGACGAGTGGTACCTTGACCTTGATGATGATTCATATAAAACTCTTAGCGAATTCCAAAATGGTTTTAGGAAGAAGTGGGGAGAAAAGAAGGAACCAAGACATCTACTTGCTGCCCTTTATAGCATAAAGAAGATGGAGAATGAAATCATGGATGAATTTAACACTAAATTCAGGTGTGTGGTTTCGGACCTTCCTAGAGACATCAAGCCAAAAAATTCCTCTATCCTCATATCCTACATTGAAGCCTTCATTGGTGACTTAAGGTACTAGTTGAGAGATAAAAAACTGGTTGATATGAAAACTACCCAGGAATTGGCCGAGAAAATAGAAAAGAATATGAAATCTTCAGGCAAGTCCAACATTCCAGGTTACACTAAGGGAAACACTTCCTACGACAAAGATAAGGGTAAAGCCATTGAATCATAAGAAAAGGGAACTTCTAAAGACCCCATGGAAAAGGTGACGGACATGATAAAAAACTTGGTTACTAGTCAAAAACCAACTAATGGCCAATCATTCTGCAAAATTGAATCATATGCAAAATAGAATAATCACAATGGAAAGGAATAATGGACCTAGGAACTTTCAGCCCAAGCAAAATCAGATATCAAAATAAATTTCCTTGGCAAGAGCCTAGGATTCCAAACCAATTAGACTCAGCTAACATGGTAGAAGAAGTAATTCCATGGTGTAGACCCTATGAACAATTCCACCAAGAAAGAACTTGTTATGTTGCAAATCAGGTCATGGAACATGGACTTCCCGAGGTCAATATTTAGGAAACAACTTCAAGCGAGCTTGATCATGTATACATGGTAGGCTAGGCCTACCCTTTGTCACCAGCTAAACAGTACAAACCTAAGGATGAAACCATTGCAAAATCTTATAGTGAAACATATGATGAAAACCATAATGTGAATGATGGGAATCCTACGTGTTCTCCATATAATGATGACAGTCTAGAAGGTTTACTGCCTTGTGACCTTTTCTCTGAAGAAGATGAGTATGAAAATGAGGACAAGTATAACTTGGAGCATGATACAAGTCATGAAGACTCCCTTATCTCTGACAAAGATGTTGATGAGGAGTCCTAGACATTCATGGAAAATCCAGTCTATGACATGAATAAAGAGGAAAATAATGAACCAAAAAATGTTGATGGTTTTGTTGATTCTCCTATTTATGGCATATCTAAAGGAGAGAGCATGGACCATGTGGCCTTGGGAAACTTTGATATGGAAAAGGAGCATGCAGTTTATCGATATGATCAGTCTGAGCCATATATCAGTATCAGTAATGAAGACAAAGAGAACTTGATATCAGCAATGGGGAATCCAACACATCTGACATAGATGGTGGTGATGACTATTGGGATTTTTGTCAATATATTATTAAGAATCCTATCTATGCTATATCCAGCAAGGGGAGTGTCTAATTAGAAATTTGTGGAAGTCCAATCTACTATACTTCCATAGAGGGACGCATGGATCTAGAGACCTAGGAAAATCCTAGTATAGAAGAGCAACACTAAAAACTTTTATATGGTCATTCAGAGTCATATCATGCAGAGCCGCACAAAGGTATCAATAATGAAGACATTGAGAAGCAGTGTTGTGAAAAGATAGATATGATGCAGTCAGTAGAATATCAGTCTCAACTATCATCTTCACATATAGAGTTTCCTTATGATATGGAGCCGCTTGGGGCTCATACAATGAGTTATCATCTGGTAATCCTTTATTATCATTATGATGGTGTAGTCAATCTGCCTCATCATTTCGATTTGTATATCAGCCCTATCCAGTGATGGAAAGAAGCAGCCTGTGCAAGCACCTACCAGTTTGGGAAGAAGTTTCATGACATTATTCATGCCTATGATTTCCCATCCATCCCGCCCATTCCAGATCACCACGCAAGTTTTCATTTTCTGAATAAAGTATCCTTACTTTGGCTCGTAACCAAAGACAAGGAAAAAAAAATTATGTTAATAAAATTCTTAGGTGGTTACATTGGATTTCTGATTACACTTAACCCTTTTTATAGCATGCTTAGAGTAGGAAAATAAGCTCCTTGAAAAAGAGAATTTACTTTCCGCATTTTTGTTTTGTACTTAGCTATAATAATAATAAAAAATTCATTAGTTAGTTACATTTATTTTGTTTAAATAAATCAACTTAATGGTTCATTTGATTTTTATATAAGGCTTGTGCTACTGAGGTTTTCTTATCAAGTTGAGATGTTTTTATAGGATGTATAAACAAAAGATTCTGGTGTTCTCGTATCCTCTCCTTGGCAAATGACTAGATCAAGCACATGTCCCACAATTGGAGCCAGATGTTACCACCTAAGTTGTACTTAGTAGTTTTTATCAAGTGAGCTTGGTGAACCGGACAAAGATGTTTTCACTTCAGAAGACCTTCCGAATTGCTTCTGGGAAGTGCTTGTTGTACTATATCAAATGTTCATACCCCATGGGGGAGTTGTAATAAAATGTTCTAGAATTATAGTGTCTGTAAAAGAGTCGGTCTCTTAGACTTTATTTGTCAATCCGATCAGCCGAGGGTGTTTTTTCCCTTGGTTATTATTGGTTGTTGAATAAATTATTGATAATTTCTGAGTTTTTCACTCAATACCTCCAAAGTTGGGGTGGTCGGCTTGGCATTTAGGCCTATTGAGGCTATTAAAGTCTATGTGTCAATGTATAAACATGCTAGGAATCATGGTCAAGTCATATGAACATGTCTAAGTCCCCCTAGGTTTTAATTTTTTTTTTTTTTTTTCCACAAAACTTAGGCTATTCTTTAATAGTCTAATTGGAAAAATTGGTTTTGTAATAAAAGTGGGATTGAAAATCAATTTCATTCATAGGGGTGTTCATTTTCAAGTTTAGAGCACCATGTAAACCCATAGATCCACTTTTTCTAAGTTTTGAGTGATTTTTCCATCACTCAGGTCAAAAATCCCTAAAAATCAAATATTTATTATTTAATTGATGAATTAATTAAATAATGGAGAAAACACCAAATCCTAAATCATTGGGATTTGCTCCGATTTGACTGAAATCAGTCTCATCGGCTTGGGATTGACTGGATATGAAAATTACTTAACTAAAGGAGGTAATATGGGCTGATCTGGGAGTGCACCATAGCATGCAATCTTGGGAATTGTGCCCTCTCTCTCTCCTCCACATGTGTGGGCCCATCTGATTGAGTTTTGGTGGATTCTTCAGTCAGCAAGTTGAGGTGTCAGAAAAATCATCTCTCTGATTGATAGTTGCACTTAGTGAGACTCAGATTAGGCTTATTTATACATTGATCAAGCCTAGATTCACTCCACATGCAGCTGCAGTCTCTCTCTCCTTGGGATTTGTGCCCCCCTGGGTTAGATCTCCTGTTTTTGCTATAAATAAAGCACAAATTACCTCTTCCAAGCTGGTTAGAACTGGGATTGAGGTGTTGTTTCTATTGTACTATTTTTATTGTTCATTCAAAATAAATAGAGCATTTAGAGGCAAGACAATGTCATGTTATTGTGTGTGTGGATGAGCATTGCCATGTTTTACTGAGGTAACTTGTATCTATGTTCATAATTTGTTGATTGTTTGTGGATTCATTGCAAAATATTGACAATAATTTTATTATGATCTTGATAGGAAAGGAGTTTGCTAATAATTTTATTGTCCATCTCTTTCCTTTTGATGCATGTTTAGAGATATAGATTCAACATGTTTTATAAGTTTATATGCATGCTATTCTGAAATCTCTGTTTATGTATTAACCAGATCTCACAAGCATTTTGGCAAGTCTTTGGATTCAGTTGCAGGTTCCTAGCTTGGAGAGGGTGTTGATATAGATTGCTTCCTCACTTTCTACAAAACTTTCTCAAATGCATAGTCCCTCGACATTCCACCGAAAATCTCCACAATTGATCTTCAAGGCTTCCAGCAATCTTTCTCTCTCTTCCTCATAAAAATCCAAATCTTACCTGGTTAATTTGGTTACAAGATTTGTTATCATTTATATCTGTCATATTAAATTAAAATTTACATATATCTATTATTTCAAAGCTCATAATCTAGATCTCATTTCTAAAAGGTCTCATTAAGCATTCTGGATCTAGTTCAGGGAAATCATCCATTTTGCATGGCAATTTAAAGAAAATCCATAGGTTGCATGAGTTAGATTTATATTTATATTTTAAAAATATTAAATCCAGAAATTATTGAATATATAATTGGCTTCCCAAACAGAAATCCAAGATCCCAAGGAAAGCTTGCTTTCCTTGGTTCTTTTTTCACCGTTTTAGCTAGTTTTAACTCAGTTTTGTTTGGTTTAAATTAGGCTGACCCAAACATAATTTCAAAGTGATTTTGGGAATATTTCATTCTAAAATTATCTCTATATTTTATCAGGAATAACAAAAATAAGAGAAGCTGATGTTCGAAAGTGGCTTTCGGATCGTTCAAATCCCCCCAGGGGGCTCCCTTTTGACTGTAAATTTTAAATTTTGGGAAAGTTATAAGATCTTGGTTTCATATTATATAAGAAACAATAGGATTCATATCATTTTACTGATATTGTAACAACATATAATAAAAAATTTATTCGAATAGGCTCTTTCGATCCCATTCCCCATCCCCCCTGGGGGGATTCGCACCTTTTTTGCATTGTAGTATTTATGTTCACTTTATATTAGTTTCATTCATGCAGAACAACATTATTTTATTATTTTATCATATATTTCACATTTAATTATCAAAGTAACTTGAATACTTACCCCACGACTTCCCGATTGACCCGCAAGGGGAAAGAGATGCGTGGTAGGAATAATTAGAAAACTTGTGATTTGTTTATGCTTGTTGCTTATCATTATTTTTTGTAATTTATTGTTCTATAATAGACCCCTCGATAATTCCCCGATTGAGGTCCACTTGGACCGAAAGAGGTTCCTGGAGGGTTTTTCTTTCTAAGAAAACACATCCTTTTAAAACTCACTAAAATTGACAAGACTCTAGTGTGTATGCTTTGTACTTGGATGTGGTTCATCCGATCAGTCAATATACACCAAAATCAATGTGAGTGACTAGTTTAATTAGTCTTCACCTTCCCTAATCAACCACCATAAGGAAAAAGTCCAACGCCTTGATCAAACCGTAAGCGGTGGAAAAATACCCAAAGCAAGCGAGAACTCCTAAAAAGTGACCTTGAGGCACTGATCTCTATTACACCTTCGGGTGCATTATGAACAATAGTCTCAGAGACTCCATTCAGCCCACATCCTTGCAGGTAGCCGTGA
>LPNX010017903.1:7416-110862 GCA_001517045.1 Pseudotsuga menziesii | reverse complement strand
TCACCATACTAAATAATTTTTCCTTAGTAACTTAATAGGGTCTACCCCCCTTGGCTTCGTTAGGAGTTGAGCCTAAACAGAGGAGTCAAGAACAAGGTGACATCCTTGACTCGATACTTTCCCCCAAGGACACACTGAGTGGATTTGTGATTTCTACCATGTTCTCCCCAGGTGTGTGAAAGGCGGAAACATGGGCTACCTCAGTCCTACAAAGACAGGATTGAGTTTGATGAACCTAGAAATCTAGAAGAGGCTATAAGAAATATAAAGTATTGCTATGATCATAACAAAAGAAAACTGGATTCCCGTAAGGAATGGAAGGACAATAAGAATGAGAAGTTTGACCAAAGGAAAAAAGGTTTCAAACCCTCTCACTTTCGAAATCAGCAAAGGTACCCATGAAAATCTATGACTAAGCCAGCTAGAATGATGGGAGAAAAGGCTAAGAGATCAAAAGGATCCAAGAGAACCACTCTAGTGTTGGGGTTTTGGATGAAACCATATGCACAGGAAATGTCCACATGAAATGGGTATGTAAGGAAAGCTAACAACATCCAAGGATCTGAAACAGTGGGTCAAGTAGCAAGGACCGTCCCTAGAATTTATGCAGCTTTAGAGGACCGTCAAGTAGATCACTAGTCAACGATGGTTGAAGTTGAAGGTAATATTGTTGAGCAATTTGTTTTTGCTTTGATTGACCCTGAATATACTCAAAGTTATATCACTCCTATAATTTTTTATATTTGTGCTTTTAAGAAATTAAAGCATAGTAAATCATGGTTAGTTCAACTAGCCACTGGAACCAAGAGAAAAGTTAGTGAAGTGGTAGAGAAATGTCCATTATTTATGGATGGGTTAGTCACCTATTTTCATGTCCCAAATTTTTCATTGGGTCACAATGGCCTAATCACATTTTCCATATTCATGAGAGTTTGGCAAATTGATGCCAAGGGTCAAATAATTTCCAACGAAGAAAATTACTAGTTTCCTAGGTTGAGGATGGAAGCTTTGGGATTTTGAATAAGGGGGACAATAAATGATTTTGAAACATTAGAATGGAATAAAAATTTAATAAAGGATATAAATAAATAAATACAAGGGAAAACAAAAGTGTAAATTGATCATGAACACACATGGAGGGTATGGTACCCACACAAGCTAGATTTTCTATTCCACATGGCATCCTCCTCTCGTCATTTTGAATCCATAAGAAGCGAAATGGTATTGGGATGAGTTGGAAGTTAAATATACTTGGCATGAATAAATTAAGGTTGAATTGGAGTGGAAGAGTAAATCCCATGGAAGAGGAAGAGAAATTTTGGAGCTAGTGAGACACTTGGATTAGATTCCCTACCTCTATGAAAACAATGATGAATATGCTATGACACGTATGACTAAAATCAGTTCTGGAGGCTGAAATTTTACATATATGACATGTCAGGGCTAAACATAGCTCCAAAAGGGCACTCAAGGCATTTAGGGTAACGAATATGCTTCCGCATGTGATTTGGTGGAAGTGGGAGACTAGGAATTGTTGTACAAGTGGCATTCTTTGAAATCTATTCCCAACTAAATTTGGAATGCATGTCTTGGAAGGAATTTCACCCATCAAGAGCTTGGAAATTTTATAAATTTAAAGAACAAATAATGAAGGCATATTTTGATCATTTGAGAAATTTGCAATTGTGAAGAGAGAGAGCTAGTGGATGACTAGTTTCTTGCCTTAGCCAATTTCGAGGGTGAAAGATTCCCATCCAATTTGGTGTGTGGAAATTCCATTAAGGTATTTCATTAATATTTAATCGAGTCATAATTTACAGGGAATCTCATGGACACTTCAAGAACAGGTTGTTCTTTCATATATTCCAAGTTTTCTCATCATATTCTTAATCTATGGACTGGGGCGCACTTGGGGAGCTATTGATGTATTTGGGAGAGCTTCTCATGGTACATTTACTATGGTAATAATATTAATATAATCTATTACTCATATTTATAAATTATCAAGTATAAATACCAAATGGTTGTATGTAAAAGTGATTATTAATGAGGAAACGCCACTATATTGATCTATCCCATCGTAATGCTGATGATTTCGAATGAAAGAATGTTTCTATGATATATATATGATGAATCAACTTACATTGATACTCTTTTATTCATATTTATAAATTATCATGTCTAAATACCAAAATATTTCATGTAAAAAAGTTAAATAATGAAGAAATAATGGCATTTCCCCACTACCTTGTTGTGAACCAATGTAATGTTGATGGATTCGAATAGATAAGAAAAATACTGGTGTATTATGGATGAATGTACTTTTCTTTATGTATTATATTATTTTAATTTTCAGTACATAAGCATTTGGATTCATTTTGTTGAGTTTCGTAGCATTTGGAGAAGATTGTCTATCATTTCCCCCAGGGTTGAAACTAGTCTTTTTGCATCTAATTTAAGGGAGTTATAGCAGACATTAAAAGTTGAATGGTGATTCACATGAGTTCATTTTTATTTCCTTTATATTTCCCATTATTACATTCAAAAATTCTAGTTGTATTGAGTGCATTTGGAAAGTCATTTTCATCATCTACCCATAGTGGTTTTGAACGACAAGTTACTCGTAGAACTCCATACATTGAGCAGATTCCAAAAGTGATTTGAAGAAGTAATTTTATGTTTTAAAGGAAAATATAAAAACCATTATGTATTAACATCATTCATACACCTTCGCGTACAATTTGAGAGCATTTGGAGCTAGTTGTAGCCATCTACCATTGGGAATTTGCGCCTCAAAATTACTAGTAAATTCCCTGAGTCTCTTGGATACCTACTCGAACCCAAAACCAAATATTATTATGAAAATATAATTTAATTAATGTATTATAATATATCCAAGTCTCATAACAAACATTAGTGGAGTTTTTATAGTGTTTGTAAGAGATTTGTTCCAGGACCTAGAGGGATTTCCACCTCCCAAATTGACTAGTCTTGTCTTGAAACTTATTTCCTTGAAAATTTCAGAAAATGGTTGGGTATATCAGTTGATTATATGTCTTATATATTTTTTAATTTTTCCCATCACCCCTCATGACCTTCCTCACCAATTTTTAAAATAATTGGAGGAGTTTGGAATCAGTTGTATCCATATACCTAGAGTTGAAATTTGGTGAATTTGAGAACATTGGGAATGTAAGTTTTAAACCTATGTAGAGAAGTAAAGTATATAGATTATTTTAAGCAAAATAGATATCACAACACATAATTCACACATAAACACAGAGATTTACCCTAGAAACCCTTAACCAGGAAAACCAGAAAACCTTGGAGCCACACCTCCTATTTTCTCTTCATTACATTATGAAATCCTCACAATACAAAATATAGGTATTATGCAACATCCAAATACCCTAATCTATTAACCCGAATTAGAAAAAGACTCCAATCCCTTAACCAGGATTAAGTTACATATTTTTAGACAAATTCTCAAAATAGCCACAAACAGCTATAAATATACCCAACATTCAATGTGAAGGTTCCTTTGGGATCATTGAGCTGGAGCATTGACATGCGCACCTCCCCTCCATAAGCACATGCAAATAATATAACATATACCCAACATTCTCCCACTTATTGTTTCCTTTTCATAGCAATGAGTCATGTACTCATAAAATCACAGGTTCAAGGCATCAATGCCCATAGATTCTCTACACCAAGAGAACTTCTCTATACTAACAGAATTTGTTAATGAGTCTGCAACATTTTTCGCGGTGTCAACCTTCTCTAGAAGAACCTTCTTGTCTTCAACCATATCTCTCACAAAGCGATATTGCACATCAATATGCTTTGTCTTAGCATGATAAGCAGGGTTCTTTTCCAGGAAGATTGCACTTTGGATATCACAATCTAACCTTACACCTCTCTATATAGACCCAATACCTAAACACAATCTCTGCAACCACACAACTTCTTTGCTTGCATGAGTGGCTGCCATGTATTCAGCTTTTGTAGTTGAGAGTGCAACTACAGCTTGTCTCTTGCTCATCCAACTGATAGCTCCTCCAAATAGGTTAAACACATACCCACTTGTAGATCTTCTATGATCAAGGTCTCCAGCCCAATCTGCATCAATAAATCCATGTACATTAATTACTCTGTCTAGTCCAAGTCTTCCTTGGTAGCATATTGCATAATCTATGGTGCCACATAAATATCTGAAGACCCTCTTTATAGCTATCCAATGCTCCTTTCCTAGTTTTGACATATATCTGCTCAAAACTCCCATTGTATGAGCAATTTCTGGTCTTGTACAGACCATTGCATACATCAAACTACCAACTGCACTAGCATATGGAACCCGTGACATGTCTTCTTCTTCTTCCTGTGTCTTGGGACACTGCTCTACATATAACTTTACACCTACAGGAATAGGAGCCTTAACCGGCTTACTTTCCTGCATGTTAAATCTCTATAATACAGTCTCAACATATTTTCTTTGATTTAAACCGATCATTTTGTTTGCATGATCTCTTCTTATCTCCATTCCTAGAATGAAGTTTGCAGCACGAAGATATTTCATATCGAACTTGGAGGAAAGTTGATATTTCACCTCCTTTATAACATCTTTGTTGTTTCCAATCAACAACATGTCATCAACATACAGAACTATGTTAATGAAGTGATCACCAACCTGTTTGGAATATACACAGTGATCCACTTTGCTTCTCACAAACCCCAATCCAAGTATGTATGTGTCAAAATTTTGGTACCACATCCTTGGAGATTGCTTTAGACCATAAAGGGACTTCTTTAGTTTACATACCAACTCATTATTTCCCTTTACTATGAACCCTTTTGGTTGTTTCATGTATATTTATTCTTCCAGATCCCCATGTAAGAATGTTGTCTTCACATCCATCTGCTCTACTTCAAGATCAAAAGCAACGGCATTAGAAAGGAGAAATCTAATAGGAGTTAATTTTAAAATTGGAGAAAATATTTCACCAAAATCAATCCTCTCTACCTAAGAATATCCCTTTTATACCAAGCGGGATTTATACTTATCCACTTTAACTTCTGCATTCAACATCCTTTTAAATAACCATTTGCCCCCAACGGATTTTCTCCCAGCTAGTAACTGGAATAGATTCCAAGCTTCATTTTTGTCCAAGGAATCCATTTCTTCATCCATGGCCTTTTTCCAAAGATCACTATCCTCTGAATTAATAGCTTCCTTCACATTTCTAGGATCATCATCAGTAATAGACATAGAAAAATGAGAGAAAAAATCAAGAGGGGAATAATTTTCTGGTTGTCTTATTTCTCGAGATGATCTCCTCAAAACTAGAGTATGAGGTTCTTCTTCTTCTGATTCTGCTTCTTTTAATGAGTCGGATTCTTCACCTTCTAACTTAAACTCTATTTTTTCTAGTTCTTTTTCCATTGGATTCACTTCCTGTCTGGGGACTTCTTTGTGTTATTTTTTCAACATTAAGCTAGCATTATTAGGATCTTTAAATGAGAGAATAACAAGCACAACAATCAAACAGAAGAGACAATGAACATAGTGTTTTCCTCGAGGAAACCATAAATGGAGAAAACCCCGCAACTTCATCATAGATAGAATCAACACCAAAATAGAAAATCCCAATACAGTAAGTGATCTCTCGACAGTAGTAACCTTCTTCTTATCTAGCCCTAGTGTCTTCTCCTTCCTCAACTATGTGCTAGACTTGAGTGTGTATGAGTTGTGTGTTAAATAGAGACTCCAATTCTCTATTTATACTAATCCTAGCATGACTAAAACCCTACTAGGGCCGACCTCTACTAGGAGATTCTAATAACCCTAGTGCCCCATAACTGCGGGGAATTTAACCCTTAGACAATCGGAGGGTTACCCATAATGACTTGACATGACTTGTTTACATTATTGATCCTCCCGATCAGAACATCGGGGTATGACAACATGACTCAATTACATAATAGATACATCCCAAAATAAACATTGGGTTACAAGACATAAGATACATAGATGAATACATTCTGAAGTTACAAATACATCAACACTTCCTCTTAACTAGGAAGGTATTCTTTCGACACAATTTTCAGCACTGGTCTTCTTCTCTGCATCAATTGGATCATCTCGTCATATTCAATTCTTCTTTAGTCTTCAAGTATTCTTTGTCTTCAAGTATTCTTCGTCTTCTGAGTCTTCAAGTCATATTCTTCTTCAAGTCTCCTTCATCATGGGATCTGCATCATAATGACTACTGGCTCATCATTGTTGGATCATCACATGATCTAGATCGTCATCAAGTCTGGATCATCATCACATCTGGATCACTTGATCTAGATCATCATCGAGTCTGGATCATCATCACAACTGGATCGTCACTTGATCTGGATCGTCATCAATTCTAGATCATCTCATCTGGATCACTTGATCTGGATCATCATCAAGTCTAGATCATCATCTGCTATCTCATAATCGTGCTATCTCGATTCTTCTTATCACAAGAAGTTCTACAGAGTCAATCCTGTAGGCCTACCCTTCATTCTAGGTCTTCATCAGCGCTTATGTCTGACACTTAAGTCAGAATGGCCCACCTTGCTCTTACATCTGACCACATCTTGTCAGAAAGGCACACCCAACACTCACATCTGACCACATCTTGTCAGAAAGGCCTAGCATTCACATCTGACCTCATCTTGTCAGAAAGGCTCGGCACTTATATCTGATCATGTGCGAGCACATCGCATTGAAAAGGCTCTGCACTTACATCCAACCCCATATTTTCAAAAAGGCACTGCACTTACATCTGACCTCATCTTGTCAGAAAGGCATAGCAATCACATCTGACCATGTGTAAACACATCGCGCCAGAATGGCTCAACACTTATATCTGACCTCATCTTGTCAGAAAGGCTCTACACTTACATTCGACCATGTGTAAACACATTACATAGAAAGGGCGTGCACTTACATCTGATCATGTAGGAACTAATTCTATCATCACATCAGAATGGACCCCAGTCCCAGACTAAGTTACTTGGTAACTGACCAGGTGCCTCCATTTTGAGAATGGCAGTTGCCCTTACATCTGTCCTACTCGACAGATTGGCCAACACTCACATATGACATGGGAGGAACTTAATCCTTTAGCCATGACCGAATGGTTCAGCCCTTACATCTGATCAAGTGGGAACACATCCCTCTATCACATCAGAATGGCTTCTTATTCCTAGACTAAGTTTTCCTAGTAACTGACCACGTGCCTCCATTCCCAGAATGGGAGTTTCCCTTACATCTCTCCTACTCGACAGAATGGCCAGCACTCATATCTGACATGGAAGGAACCTAAATCCTCTGACCATGACATAATGTCTCAGCCCTTACATCTGACCATGGAAGGAACCAATCCTTTCACCATGTCAAAATGGCTATGGGTCTCATCACTTTCCCTTGGGGGAAACCTCGATCTGGAGAACACCAAGCTTCTCCTTAAAGTACTTAAACTTCAGCCTAGCCAATGGCTTCATCAGTACATCAGCTATATGTTCCTCTGTTGCAACATACTAGAGCTTCACTACTCCCCTCTGCACCATATCCCTGATATAGTGATACTTGATCTCAATATGCTTCGACTTGTCATGGAACACGAGATTCTCTGACAACTTCACGCAACTTTGGTTGTCACAATGTATACAAGTAGCATCCAACTGGAGATCAAATAAATCAGACAGTAGCTTCCTCAGCCATACTGCCTCACAACTAGCTAAACAAGCTATGACATACTCTGCTTCAGCTATACTCAGTGCCACACAGGATTGCTTCCTACTAAACCAAGAGATCACACCTGATCCCATACTAAAGAAACATCCTAAAGTACTCTTCCTATCGATGCCACTTCCTGCCCAATCTGAATCAACATAACCTTGCAGGTTAATTTTCTGATTCACATCATACTTGAGCCCATAATCAACTGTACCCCTCAGGTACCTCAGAATATGCTTTGCAGCAATCAAGTGAACATTTTTTGGATCTGTCAAGAACTGGCTCAAGGTATTCATAGCAAATCAAATGTCTGGTCTCATGTTCATCAGGTACATCAAGGACCCAATCATCTGATGATACATCGTAGCATAAACCATCTTTGATGAAGCATCACTTAATAGCTTCAGGTTCGATGCCATAGGTGTGGCCATATCCTTGCAGTCCATCATCCCAAACCTCTTCAGGATCTCTACTACATACTTCCCTTGTCCAAGGAAGATTCCATCTGCACTCTACCACACCTCCATACCTAGAAAATAATGCATCACACCCAAGTTCTTCATTTCAAACTTGGCAGCAAGCTTTCTCTTCATATCAGCAATCAACCCATCCATACCTGTCATAAATAGATAATCTACATATAGTAGAAGCATCATTGGGTTTCCATCTTCAACCTTGTAGTAAATGTTGGAATCTCCTTTACTTTTGGTAAAGCCCAAACTAGATAGAAAGCAGTCAATTCTGCCGTACCAAGTCCTAGGTGCCCGTTTCAAACCATACAGGGTTTTCTTCAATATGCATACATGAGACTCTCTGTCATGTGTCTCAAAACCAAGTGGTTGTTCTACATACACTTCCTCTTCCACTACACCATTCAAGAAGGTAGTCTAGACATCCATCTGGTGTATCTTCCATTTCATTACTGCAGCCAGAGCAAGTATTGATATGATGGAAGTGTATCTAGCTACAGGTGCAAAGGTTTCTTCATAGTCTATTCCTTCTTTCTGAGAGAAACCCCGAGCCACAAATCTTGCCTTATATTTTTCAATGCTACCATCTGCAGCATGCTTGATCTTATAGATCCATTTGGAAGTTACAACTGACTTCCCTTCTGGTCTTGGGACAACATCCCAAACATCATTCTTCATGATCGATTGGTACTCTTTGATCATAGCATCCTTCCATTCTTTCCGTTCTATCACTTCTTCATAACTGGAAGGTTCTTTATCAATGAAATCATATAGTAAAGCTACATACCCAAAAAAGGATCTGGTCCTCTTTCTTTCTCTATGATTCTCTTCTGGAGCCCCATACCTTTCCGCACCTTGGATAATTTCATGTACCCAAGCAGGTTTCCTCTTATGAGGATTCTTCTCTAGAGGTGGATCTACAGGTCTTTGTGGTTCTTCATATTCTCGATCTTCTTCTTGAGTTTCTTCATTCATGGTTGTATCATGAATTCTGGGTGCTTCGGATTCTTTAGGTTCTTCAGCAGGTCTCTTTCTGGATTTGTTGTATGTTGTGTCTTCATCAAATCTCACATCCCTGCTGATGTCAATCTTCTTGTATCCTGAGAAATAGATTCTGTAAGCCTTTGAGCTTTCAGAGTATCCCACAATTATACCCTTATTTCCTGAAGGATCAAATTTTGTTCTCTTCTCTTTTGGAATGTGTATGTACACAGGACAGTCGAATATTCTGAGATGGATGACTTCTAGTTTCTTGCTGGAGAAGACTTCTTTAGGAGTCTTGTTCTCGAGTACTCTATGTGGAGTACAGTTCTGTACATACACTGTTGTTCTAGAAGCTTTATCCCAAAGATGCATAGGAAGATCTTGATCATGAAGCATAGCTCTTGTAGCTTCCATGATAGTTCTATTCTTCCATTCCACAATCCCATTCTGTTGTGGATTATAAGGAGTGGACAACTCCCTCTTAATCCCTAATTCTTTACATAGCTCTTTGAATTCATTTGAAGTGAATTCTCCACCATTATCTAATCGAAAGGTCTTGATCTTATTTTCAGTGTGATTGTCGATCAAGGCTTTGAATTCCTTGAACTTGCTGAATACTTCGTCTTTGTTATTCATGAAGTAAACCCATGTCTTCCTAGAAAAATCATCAATAAAAGAAACATAATATGCATACCCGCTTAGTGATCTTGATGACATAGGACCACATACATCGGAGTGGATGATTTCCAAGATTCTTTTTGCTTTGCTTTTGCTACTTGGAAATGTCTTCTTTGTGTTCTTCCCTTTCGCACATCCTTTGCAAACCCCATCATGTTTTGCTTGTATTTTTGTAAGACCTTCAACAGCTTTTCTTGCAAGAGGTAGTGCTCTGTAATGAACATGTGCAAGCCTTCTATTCCAATGTTCACTTGGCTCTAATGTTTCATGGACCAAGCGTTTTTCTGGATGGCCCTTCAATTTGTACAAACTTCCTTCTTGTTCTCCAATCACCACCGCATCATCGATAGTCTTTCCTCTTGGCCACATGATGACTTGACCATCTATGAATGCAATCCTCATTCCTTTTGCATCCAATGTTGATATGGAGAGAAGGTTCTTCTTGAGTCCTGGCACAAAAAATACTTCCTTCATTTTTATAGAATTTCCAAAGTCTAACTTATAGGAAGATTCCCACTATCCTTTATTGGATATTGGTAGTCATCTCCTAACTTCACCTTGTGAGGTGATTCATGTTATGAAAGTTTCACAAAGGATTCCTTGAATCTAGTCATATGTTTGGAGGCCCCACTATCAATAAGCCAATCATCACTTCCATGAGTAATGTTTCCCGTGAGAGAAGAGATCAAAACATATTCATCCTCGCTTGAATAATCTTCACTTTCGTATCTGGTTCTCTTCGATGAAGGTTCACCATCCTCTGCATCATGAGCATGATGACTTCTCTTGCTTCCCTTCTTCTTGTGAGAGCTAATTTTTTTCTTAGGACAATCTCTAGCAAAGTTTCCTTTTTCATCACATGTATAGCAAATGAACTTAGACCTATCTCTAGGATTTCTAGAGTTATTCCTGTGATGAGAATACTTACTTCTATGATGGATGGATCTAGGTTTCTTGGATTGTACTATGAGAGCTTGATCTTCACTTCCCATATTCTCTTCTCGAGCTGCTATCCAAGATTATTCTTGAGAACATTCTTCCCACAGTCCGCTGAACTTGACTAACTTCTTTCTAGCACAGATCCCTTGAATGAAAGAGTCCCATGTCCTAGGGAGACCATTCAAGGTGGTCATCACAATTTCTGCATTCTCCACTTCTTCATCTACTGCTTCTAATTGTTCCTTGATCTGAGAAAACCTTGTGAAGTAAGACTGGATGGTCTCTGCATTTTGAATCTTTACATTCTTCAGTTGATTCCTCAAAGTCATCTTCTGGTTTATGTTCTTCCCTTCAAACAATTTGGTTAGGGCATCAAACATAGCTTTAGGTGTTTTGAGGGAGGACACCTGTGGGATAAGATGATCCTTGATAGAATCAGCAATGCTCCTCTTTGCCATAACCAATTTATTCTTATGCAAGGCCTTAGCCTCATCTCCCTCTGGAACTGGAACCTCCTCATGGATGTAGGAGTCCAACTCATTTTCTTCGAGGACCAGGGATATCCTATACTTCCAAGGTTGGAAGTTATTAGCTCCTTCAATATTTTCATCAAGCTTGGTATGATGAGACATCTTAACTAAGAACCTCAAATGGAAATACAAAAGATTTAGATATTACCACGTCAAGATGTCGGATCTGGATTTGGATCTGAAATCCTGCAGTGCTGGATCAGGAGCGAATTAGGGTTTTTCTTTTTTGGAGTTTTGTCCACCCAAATGCCTTGAAATTTATCGCTAACTTCAATTTTGGGGAGGAGATCAATCCAGGCCTGGGATCATTGAAAAATTCCTCTTTTGTGAAAAGCCCTAATTTTCGGCAGCAGTGTCGGGTCCAAAACTGAAAAAAAAAAACTCAAAATTGGATTCTTCTTCGACAGAAAGATGCGCCCTAAGGAGGAGAGTTATTCCACCTTACTTTTGCTGAAAATATGTGGAGGAATATCCACAAAATAGGAATCCCTAGTTCCCACAGTTGCACAGTGTCTTCTTCTCAGGTTAACTTTGATACCATGTTAGCTTTTCAACATTAAGCTAGCATTATTAGGATCTTTAACTGAGAGAATAACAAGCACAGCAATCAAACACAATAGATAATGAACACCGTGTTTTTCCTCAGGGAAACCATAAATGGAGAAAACCCTGCAACTTCCTCAGAGATAGAATCAGAACCAAAATAGAAAATCCCAATATAGTAAGTGATCTCCTGACAGCAGTAACCTTCTTCTTATCTATCCCCAGTGTCTTCTCCTTCCTCAACTATGTGCTAAAATTGAGTGTGTATGAGTTGTGTGTTAAATAGAGACTCTGGTTCTCTATTTATACTAATCCTAGCATGACTAAAACCCTACTAGGGCCGACCTCTACTAGGAGAGTCTAATAACCCTAGTGCCCCGAAACTGCGGGGACTTTAACCCTTAGACAATCGGAGGGTTACCCACAATGAATTGACATGACTTGTTTACATTATCGATCCTCTCGATCAGAACATTGGGGTAGGACAACATGACTCAATTACATAATAGATACATCCTGGAATAAACATTAGGTTACAAGACATAAGATACATATATGAATACATTCTGAAGTTACAAATACATCAACACTTTGATCTCTTGAAACACGACATCTTGACTGTAAACATTTTTCTTAGTTATAGGATTCCAAAGCTTATACCCTTTCATACCATCTTTATAGCCAATAAAAATACACTTCTCAGTTTTGTTATCCAAATTGCTCCTTTTCTCCTTTGGAACCTGTACATAAGCATCACAACCAAAAAATTCCAGATACTTAATAGAGGGTTTATTACCAGTCCATACCTCTTGTGGAGTTTTATCAATCAATGCTGATGTGGGTGATCAGTTTACCAAGTAACATGCTGTCTCCACTGCTTCTACCCAGAATTCTTGTCATATCCCAGCATTGTTTAGCATGCTCCTTGCCTTTTCCATCAATATCATATTCATTCTCTCAACAACTCCATTCTATTGAGGTGTGTATGGATTATTCTTTTGCCTTGCTATACCACATTTCTTACAAAATTCCTCGAATTCATTCCCACAGGACTCTCCACCATTATCTGTCCTCAACACCTTTATTTTATTTTCTGACTAATTTTCTACAAGAGCCTTAAATTATTTAAACTTGGAAAATACTTCATATTTATTTTGAAGGAAATAAATCCATATGTTCCTTGAGAAATCATCTATAAATGAAACATAATACATATATTTTCCTAATGATGGAACAAGAACAGGTCCAAACACATCACTATGTATTAATTCTAGAATTCCCTTTGCTCTTGTAGCACCAAACGCAAATATTACTCAATTTTGTTTTCCATATATGCAATGTTCACAGAAATCAAAATCTAGAGTGCAATCAGTCATACCTTCAACCATACCTTTACCTTGTAATGCTCTAAGTCCCTTTTCTCCAATATGCCCCAATCTTTGATGCCATAGCATTCTCTTTCCTCCTGATGTAGTCATGGTTTTTTCATCTTTACCTCCTTCCTCCAACACAACAGAATTGTTACATTCATAAATGATGGTTTTTCCCAATAGTTTGTACAGAGTTCCATACCAAACTCCCCTCATCAATACCATTGATCCTCGAACCATTTTGCAACCACCATCTCCACACACAGTCTTTACACCTGCAACATCCATCTTTTCGATAGATATCAAGTTTCCTGCTATATTTGGAATGTGTAGCACTCTAGGAAGAGTTCTAATCCTTCCATCCTTTAGTTTTAGCTTGACTCTACCACGTCCAATGATACTGGCTGGTGAATCATCTCCCAAGTACACATATCCTCCATTGTATTTTTCATATTCACAGAACCACTCTCTATGAGGGGTCATATGACATGACACACCTGAGTCAATCAACCATGTATCACATTCTGGAGGATTACCCATGGAAGCTAGGTACACATCCCCTCCTTCTTCTGAGGATTTCTTCACTTCTATGGAAGGCGTATCCTCATATCCCTTTTCTTTCTCAACATTCTTAGATCTGCAATCCTTTTTATAGTGCCCAGATTTACCACATTTCCAACATTTCCTTATTCCTTTTCCTGTGGATTTAGATCTACCATTAGATTTAGATCTCCCCCCATATCCTTTATTTTTGTTCCTCACTTGCAAGTGACCTCTCACAGACAAGGAATCCATGCTATGATTATCCATGGTTTTTCGCCTCATCTCTTCTGATAGTAGGGATGATACAATTTCATCAAATTGTAAGGTCTCCTGGCTAGAACTACCTATTGCAACAATTAGGTTGTCCTAGGAATCTGGGAAAGAACACAATAATGTAATACATTTATCTTCTTCAGCCATTTTAATACCAACAAAGGTTATATGACTTACCAGAGAATTGTAGACATTTAAATGCTCTGTTGTAGTGTCATTCTCATCCATTCTAAGGTGAAACAACTTCTTTTGTATAAATATCTTGTTCACAAGGGATTTTGATTGATACAAACTCCCTAGTTTTACCCATAGCTTTACTGCACTATATTCACCAGAAAAGTTCAACAACACAGAGTTTGATAAGCACAATCGTATTGTACTCCTCACCCTTATTTATAATTTATCTCAATCATCTTGTGACGTTGCAATGGGTTTCATACCCGGATCCACAACAATCCACTGTTCCTGATCTACCAAAAGATCCTCCATTTTGAGCTTCCATAGCTCAAAATTCTGGCCGTTAAATTTCTCGATCTTGATTCTTGAATTGCTCGCCATTCTTTTTAATGCACAAATAAACACTGCAAAGCTCCCACTTAACCTAGGTTTATCACAGACTTGAGATCTATCAACCGCGTCGAACCCTTAGCAGCAAAGGTGTCCCCCTAGTGCCAAAATCGAGCTCTAATACCACATGTAAGTTTTAAACATGTGCAAATAAGCAAAGCATATATATTCTTTTAAGCAAAATAGAGATCACAACACATCATTCACACATAAACACATAGATTTACCCTGGAAACCCTTAACCAAGAAAACCAGAAAACCTTGGAGCCACACCTCCTATTTTCTCTTCATTACATTATGAAATCCTCACAATACAAAATATAGGTATTCCACAACATCCAAATACCCTAATCCGTTAACCCGGATTAGAAAAAGAGTCCAATCCCTTAATCGGGATTAAGTTACATATTTTTACACAAATTCTAAAAATAGCCACAAACATTTATAAATCTACCCAACATCCAATGTGAAGGTGCCTTTGGGATCACCGAGCTGTAGCGCTGACATGTGCAACTCCCCTCCATACGCACATGCAAAGAATATAAAATATACCCAATAGGTAAAATCATTCACAAGGGAAATCATATTAGTATCAGAGCATGATATTGGCATCTAATGTGGTCTTATATTTATTATTACAAGAATTCAGGGACACCATTAGATATTGAAACCAAAACTTCTTTTGTTGAAGAGAGAAAACAAAAGTAAGAGAAGAAGGCAATTTTTTGAGGAAACTATGACTAGGGATGAAAAGGAAAACTCATATTATGGTGAGGAGCATATAAAAATCATGGAACCCATCTTTGAAGACATGACCAAGAATATTATGAAAGGATTCAAATTTTTGGCTATCCAACTTGGGATAAAATGTATCGATCTTAAGAAAACCAAGGGGAAAAATGCATCAGCTTGCTTGAAGGAGCAAAAGGAGGAGACCCATGAAACACCTAGCTCTGAAATAGGTGAAGTAGAAGAAGTAGTACATGAAGAGGATTGAAAGTCACTCCCAAGTGACTCTAAAAAAGATGAAGACATATCACATGAGTATGAATAATTTTCTATTGAAAATATTGAAGATCATTGCGAGACACATTCTACCTTGGAAGTGAAACAAAGAACATCTATTGATGGATGCTTGAACTATAACCTACTGATGGGTGCTCACACCTCTATGTTGGTGACATAGAGATCACTTTTGAAAGTGTTTCTGCAAGCCAAACTTTCATTAAACGTGAAAATGAAGAAATTGTAGCAGTTGAAGAAGAAACAAGATCAACTTCCCCATCACCACTTGAGCTTCGTGAAGTTGGTCCAAGCAAGAAGGAAGAATATGAGGAGGTTCATTTGCAAGAGCCTAATTTTCTTGAAGGGTCCTTAAAGATTAATGAAAGGAAGATCCAATATTCCATTATCATACTCCATGACACTCAAGCATTAATAGTGTTAAATTCTTGTTGGAGAGCTACTTCATTGGAGGAAACATCCTTCCTTGAAGACATGGAGAAGATTCAAAGAGCAATGTGACACATCAAAGTTAATTTCATGTCTTTGATTTTTTATAGAAACCATTTTTTTGATATTCATGAATTGTTACATGATGCATACTTGAAGAATAATGAGGATAATCATAAGCTCGCAATTCAAAATGAGCAACTTCTTGAAAAGTTGCAAGATACTTGTTTTTCCTCCTATGTTTCAGATTCTCAAATGGTAGATTATTTGGAGGATTATCATGACATGGTGGATCATGAGAAATGTCAAAATTTGAATGTGCTTGATGTGTTTGAATATGAAATTGAAGATATCCAAAAACTTGATGTGGTGGAATAGGAACTTGAATTGTCTCTTGATGAAGGTTATGCAATTTTTAAATAAGAGTATGATTCCTCTACATTGGAACCAATCTATGCAAATGTTTCACACTTTTGAAGGAGCTGCATGATACTACCCATATGGATCCTTCCCATGATGAAAATTCTGCACTTTCTCATCATTTGGGTGAGTTAGTTCATTCTCTTACCTCCTACAATTCCATGTTTTGCAACATTAGTCTCAATGAAGTATGGGTGAAAGGGTTCTTTTTTATGGTGCCACATGAGGAGTATGCAACTCTTATATTTACCTTTTATGATGACATGGTTGGAGCAAATTCTTATTCATGTTTCAGCAGCATCCTTTTCTACTTTATTATGTTGCACATCTACATGGATGCACCTATGATATGCATTTGAGTCACTTGAAGACTCATGGTTTTTCTTGCTCAACACTTGGTTCATTTGATGTTGGAGGAACTTCATCCAACACTTGGGTGAAGAGATATATGATTGAAGAACATTATTATTGGCAGAAAAATCCTCTATTATTTCATGATGATATACATATTCATGGGTGTATTGATGAGACTTCTTTGATACACTTGAAGTCTTCATGTTTTCTTTGCTCTTTATTTGGTTCATATTTTGGTGGAGGTTCTTCATTCACTTCTTGGATAAATGAACACATGGCTGATTATTATTTTGATGCATCTGAAATTACTTTGGAGCAGAATTATAGGACATGGTATCATCACCTATGTCATTGGAGCAGATTTGATTGGTCACTTGAAGGTTGTATGCACTTGGAAAATGGTGGTATACTTACTTGGAGGTATAAGCACTTTCATGAGTGTTTGATGATGCACCGCCTTGATGTACATTTTTATTATGTTTTTATGTACTTTGATGATATATATTATGTACTCGTGATGTTTGGAATAATTCATACAAGTAAATGGGATCCCGGAATTCTCTTTCCTAATGGTATGGGTTGGAGAGCACTCTTAATTGTTGGAGTGCAATACAAGCAATGGGACCCTGGGATAGTTTTTAGTCACATTGATTTCAATTTTCTTGGGAAACAATTAGTATGGGAGATGGATTCCCCAATAAATAAAGTGATTTTAATCAGATTAGTGCAGTACCAAGCATGGTGGTTCCTCTCTCAAATATTCATGGAATCTCAAAGACTCAAAGTTGGGCAACTCAGTGGCAACTTCAAAGAATCATACAGAAAGCAGGTTGTTCAACACCCATGTTTGAAATTGCTTGAGGAAAAGCAATATTGGAAAGGGATTATTTTTCATGTCCCATATTTTTCATTGGGTCACAATGTTCTAGTCACATTTTCCATATTCATGAGAGTTTTTTAAATTGATGCTAAGGGTCAGATAATTGGCAAGGAGGAAAATTACTAGTTTCCTAGGTTGGGGTTGGAAACTTTGGGATTTAGAATAAGGAGGAAAATAAATTATGTTTGAACATTAGAATGACATAAATATTTAATAAATGAGTTAAATAAATAAATACAATGGAAAATTAAAGTGGAAATTGATCATGAAGACACATGGAGGGTGTGGGACCCACACAAGCTAGATTTTATAAGCCACATGGCATCCTCCTCTTGTCATTTAGAATACATAAGAAGCCCAAGGGTCTTGGGATGAGTTGGAAGGTCAATATACTTGGCATGATTCATTTAAGGTAGAATTGGAGTGGAAGAGTAACTCCCATGGAAGAGGAAGAGACATTTTGGAGCTAGTGAGACACTTGGACTAGATTCCCTAGCTCTATGACAACAATGATGAAGATGCTATGAAACCTATGGAAAAAATCAGATATGAAGGCGTACATATGACATATATGACATGCTAGGGATAAAAATAGCTCAAAGAGGGTGCTCAAGGGATTTAGGGAAGCTAATATGCTTCCACATGTGATTTGGTGGAAGTGGGAGACTAGGAATTGTTGTACAAGTGGAATTCTTTGGAATATCCTCCCAAATAGGGTTGGAATGCATATATTGGAAGGAATTAGACCCATACAGTTCTTGGAAACTTTATAAATGTCAATATCAAATAATGAAGGAAGATTTTGATCATTTGAGAAATTTTTCTTTGTGAAGAGAGAGAGCTAGTGGATGACTAGTTTCTTGCCTTAGCCAATTTCGTGGATGAACGATTCCCATCCGAGTTTGTGTGTGGAAATTATATTCAGGTATTTCATGGATCTTTAATGGAGTCATAAGTTACAGGTGCAAGCTATTGAAATATTGTAACTTCGAAGAATATTCTATATGTATCTTTTGTGGTCCCTAATGGTCCTATCGAGAGAACCACTTGTATTGCTTTATACCTTGATGCTTCTAATCGGAAGAACTATTAAGAGTCATGAGGTAGTCCCCTCAAATTGTAAAGGTGGGTCATTATCACCCCAGTTGTGGTTACTTGAGCCTACATGTTTAACTCGAGCCTACATGATTAAATATAGCCTAGATGTCAGAATTAATTATTAAAGTGAATGGATGAATATAAATAGAGGTGTGGCGCTCCTCATTTGGAAAACACACACTCGCTTGTGTAGTGCATTAGTGAAGGAGAGAGAAGTAGCTAGAGAAGGAGGAGGATCAGTATTTGATCAATCTTTTGGGTTTTACCTTTTATATTTTTGGGGCATCTATATTGAGGAATCTTTTGCTGGTTTTTTCCCTTTAGGATTTTCCTAGGATAAATATTTTTGCATGGTTATGCTTGTCTATATTTCAGTGATCTTTTGGCTTATGGTTATGCTGTTATGATGCTAAATGTTTTAAGATCTGATATAACCATTAAAAATTCAACATGGTATCAAAGCCAACCTAAAAAACGACATTGTGCAGCTATAGAATCTAGGGATTCTTACTTTTTGGGTCTCTCTCCACAATCGATCAGAAAAACAAGGATAGGTTGACTCTCCATTGAAGGGCACATCTTTCTGTCAAAGCGAAATTTGATTCCGAGCATTTTCAGTTTTCGATGCGAGAAATTAGGGCTTTCTACAGAAGAGGAATTTTTGAGTGAGCCTAGCATAGGATTTATCTCCTCATTAAAATAAAAGTTTACAGACCTAGATCAATATTTTTGGTTGGGTGAAACTCCAATAAATTCAAACCCTAGTTTCACCCCGAGCTGAAAAAAAAAACCTAAATACTAAAACTGATAAGTTTTGGTACATTAAATATATCTCGGGATTGGAAAAGTATCTATAGCTAAAAATTTTAGAGGTGGAAGATAAAATTTGTATGTACACTGTGGCCAAAATTTCGCCTCAGATTCACTATATTCTGGGATATATGATCCCTCCAAGTCAGGGTTTCATCCTCTTCTAGGATTCATCCCTAAACAGGACACCTGGGGACAATTGCTATATATTGGGCTACAAAGGTCCAAATGAAATTTTGGAAGATGTTCCAGAAAGGGAATGAACTTTAATTTCGGTGGTCCAATTTTCAGACTCAGAAGATGAAACAGTGACATGTGGAAGTCCATACAACTTTGATGTTCTGAACAGTCCTGCAACAGGTCACCTCGGGAAAATGATCATAAGTCCCAATTTGTGAAATAAATTATGATGAAACCTGTGGTGTTGGAATAGGGACATGTGAGTACCTTATTAGGAAGTTTTAGACATAAAGGAGTAGTAATTTCAGATATAGTACAGAAACAGTATCAGGCATTTCTGCAGGAGAAATTGGAAAACTAGGGCTTCCTGTTCCTGGAGCTTCCCTCCATTGTTTTCAGAAAAGGAGTACATTGGACAGATCAAATTGAAGAGATATATATTTCTATCCAATCAGATCTGAAATATTTCAAGTTTTAAAAATTAGGGTTTCTCTGACAAACCCTAGATCAACCAGCTCCGGAACCAGGACGGACACCTCAAATCAGTAAGATCTAACCTTTTTCTATTTCCATTTGAGGTTGTCATCAGCTTGATAATAAGCTTGGTGAAGTTGAAAACTTCCAAGCATGGAATTATTTGATCTCTCTGAAGAAAATGAATTGGACACCTACATGAGTAGAGAGGTTCCAGCTCTAGATGGAGATGAGGCTCAAAGCCTTACACCAGAATAACTTGGCCAAGGCCAAGAACATCATTGCTAATTCAGTCACAGATCAAATTGTACCACAAGTGTCTTCCCTAAAGACACTGAAAGAGATTTTTGATTCCTTGACCAAGATATTTGAAGGAAAGAACATACATCGGAAGATGACCTTAAGAAACAAATTGAAGAGGTAAAAGAAGAAGTGAAGAATGTAGAAGTGGTGATAGCCACCTTGAATGGCCTCCCAGGATCATGGGATTCATTCATGCGAGGAATGTGTGCCAGAAGGAAGTGATTACTTTAAGCTGACTCTGGGAAGAAGAATAAGCTCGACTCACACGAAGAGAAAAAGAAGATGGGAGCAATTGAATATCAAGCTCTCACCATTCAAAGAAGATCCCTCAAGCGATGAGGAATATGAAGAACCTCTTATCCATCTTATCATTTGGATAAGAAATGATGATTTCATAAATGAAGAAGATGATGAAGTAGAATGATCAAGAAGGAGTCTACCCACGAAACAAATAAAATATAAGTATTCAATTCTCATTTCATGATATTTTTTTGTTATGCATTTGATTATATTTAGTTGATGTGTTTTTTTTTGTTGGAAAAGTGGTGGAACCCCCCTGACTAGCAGGGTTGCCATTGGATAAGTAACAACAAAATAGGGGCATATAAGCCGTCAAAATCACCCAGGGATCACACTCATCCTGGACCACACCAACCCTTAACATGGTTGGATTTTTTGGTATCCGACAGGATTAGAACCGACGACCTTTCAGCTTAGGGGGCGTCTTAACCATACCCCACCACCAACTGTTCTACATCTGGTAGATTATATTCAATTGATGTGTTATGCATGATAGGTTGTTTGCATTAATGATAGTATACTGCTAATATGCATGTGATGGGTAAGTAGCTCATGGTGTTATACAACTCTCCATTGCTACTTATCTAGAATGAAACCTCTTTGTTGACATATTGGATTAGTGCAAAATCTCAATGATGTCATGGTAGAGATGGAAGGCATCTAGAAAGTTTTCATGAGATATGGATGAATGTTGTATTGGCTAAATAGTTGCATGATGCATAAGAATTTTTCATTATGCATATGTTTTATGAAATAGTTCTAACCATGCAACTTGTGCATCTAAATCATAGGAAAGGTCCTGTACAACCTTCTACAAGAAAAGAAGGATGAGACTTGTTTCGAAGAACAAGTGATGACAATTCAAGATTCACTCTAATAAACATGAATCTGAAGCTCCCAGGTTCATAGACACCATGATGAAAGAAAGAGCTTCAGAGAGCATTACATCTACCTCGAAGGATGAAGACCACCATGGGTATGAGATATAACTCAAGATGAAGAAAAGAATGGCGAGACTTCCAAACCAAATTAAGAGGCCCAGGACACACTCTAGTTGTGTAACATAGTTAGGTGACATCATTGATGCTAACCTTTCCGGCTATAAAAGAAGTTATGATCAAAGAGTAATAGTCGATCATGGGGAATGATGTCTACGATATGGTTTCGAGACCTAAAGGGAAGTCTGTATTATCTTCCATATGGACCTACCAAAACAAGTGTACAAAGAAAGGTTCATGGTTTACCTCAGAAAGAATAGACTATGACATGACATACTCTATTGATCAGATCCACTAGAAGTATATATCAAGAATAGAACCACCTGTACAAAATGAAGAGGGAAGATGATACTCCACTTCAGGGGGAGTGACTACAAAATATATCTGAGTTCAACATGATATGACATGATGGATAGCTTCCTGATGGATCGAGACTTTACCAGGAGTAAAGTGGGTTCCAACCTTCAAGGTTGAACGTGGAAGACTAGGATAGGTTGATGACCTGACAAGACGAACTCATCAAAGATATTATGATGAAAGAATACTAGAATGATGTTTGGGATATAGTACTCAAACCAGAAACAAAGAATTTGGTATCTTCCAAATGGATTTGCAAGATAAAATATCTTGATAAGTAAGGAAAGACTTGTGAATTAATTCTAAAGAGACACTTACTCCAGGAAGCAAGGTACACTTCCTTCAAAACTATCATGGTAGTTTCTTTCATGATGAAGTAAAGACAAGCCTTCCTTAATGGTATTATTGGGGAAGATTTTTACATCAAATAGTCACAAGGATTTGAAGTTGAAGATAGATGGACTCACCTATGCAAGTTAAAGAAGGTCGTCTATGGCCTGAAGCAAGCTCCCAGAGCTTGGTATGGAAGGATAGATAGTTTCCTGACGAAATTCGATCCTAACCTTTACTTCAAGGTTATAGAAGATTAACATGTCATACTATTACTGTATGTGGATAATCTATTCCTAATAGGGAATGAGAAATAGATTGTAGAATGCAAGAAGAAGCTCGCTGAAGAATTTTTAGTTGAAAGACCTTGGGTTAATGCATTATTTCCTAGATCTGGAAGTATGGAAAAATTCAGAAGGAATCTTTCTCAACTAGGGAAAGTATGCAGTAGAGATATTGAAAAGATTTGATATGTTGGAATGCAAATCCATGGCCACACCCATGGATTCCAACTTGAAGTTGTTAGTTGATGACTCATCAAAGTTAATGGATGTGACTCAATATAGACATATTATTGGGTTGTTAATGTATCTAACAAATACTAGGCCAGATATTTGTTTTGCTGTAAACACCTTGAGTCAGTATCTAGTTCAACCTAGATATGTTCACCTAATAGTTGCAAAGCATGTGATGAGATATCTAAAAGGGACTATAGACTTTGATTTATACTATGATGGAAACCATGATTACAAATTGTATGGCTATACAAATGTAGATTGGGCTGGAAGTGTCTTAGACAAAAGAAGCACATCAGGTGGATGTTATTGTCTGGGATCTACTATGAGTTCATGGTTTAGTAGGAAACAGTCCAATGTTTCTCTTAGCTTGGTTGAAGCAGAATACAGAGCAGATTGCTCTGCTAAGTTGTGAATCCATATGGCTTCAGAAGCTGATATCAGGTCTCTTTGACCTGAAGATGGATACTACAATGATTCTATGTGACAACCAAAGTTGTGATGATAGAGAACCTTGTGTTCCATCGTAACACATAGAAATCCGATATTTCTACATACTGAAGATATAGATGATGTTTCAGTATTTACATACTGTAGATGCAGATGATGGTGATTCAGTATTTCTATATTGAATATACATATGATGGTGTTCCAGTATTCCCATACTAAAGATATAGATGATGTTTCATTATTTACATACTAGAGATACAGATGGTGATAGTTCAGTATTCACATACTGAAGATGTAGATGATGATGGTTTAGATGATGATGTGTTGATGAAGCCTCTGTCACGAGTAAAGTTCGAACACTTTAGAGACAATCTTGGTGTTGTTTGGAAATACCTTCCTTGAAAGGGGGAGTATTGATGTTGCAGTGGGATTGTATCATCCCTGGGAACTTTCCCTAAAGTGATCTGGTGACCTCGGTCCTCGAGAATGAAGAGGGATTGTATCATCCCGAGACATATTTCCATAATAGATACGGTGAATTCATTCATCGAGAATGTGGAAGGATTGTATCATCCTTGAACTTCGGTTTAGAATGGATCCAGTGACTTTGGTCATCAAGAATGTGGCAGGATTGTATCATCCTTGAACTTCGGTTCAGAATGGATCTGGTGACTTTGGTCATCGAGAATGTGGCAAGATTGTATCATCCTTGAACTTCGGTTCAGAATGGATCCAGTGACTTCGGTCATTGATAAGGTGGCAGGATTGTATCATCCTTGAACTTTGGTTCAGAATGAATCCAGTGACTTCGGTCATTGAGAACGTGGTAGGATTGTATCATCCTTGAACTTCAGTTCAGAATGGATACAGTGACTTCAGTCATCGAGAAGGTGTCAGGATTGTATCATCCTTGAACTTCGGTTCAGAATGGATCCAATGACTTCGGTCATCAAGAAGGTAGCAAGATCGTATCATCCTTAAAATTTGGTTCATAACAGATATGGTGACTTCAGTCATCGAGAAAGTGGTAGGATTGTATCATCCTTGAACTTTAGTTCAGAATGGATCCAGTGACTTAGGTCATCGAGAAGGTGGTAGGATTGCATCATCCTTGGACTTATTCCTAAAGTGATAGGGACTAATTATCCTGTAATCAATCTGGTGACTTCGGTTGTCGAGAATGTGGTAGGATTGCATCATCCCTAGACTTTAAGTCCAAAAGAGATCCAAAGACTTATTTGGCTTTGTATTGTGGATTGTAGGTTGTTGTTGATGATGATGATGTTTCTGATCGGAAGATCAAAGCATGATGATGATGATGTTTCTAATTGAAAGATCAGAGTGTGATGATGATGATGTTTCTGATCAAAATATCAGAGTATGATAATGATGATGTTGTTGATCAAAAGGTCAAAGTGCTGAAGATGTTTCTACTGATCAAAAGGTCAAAGTGTTGAATATGTTGTTGCTAATCAAAAGGTCAAAGTGCTGAAGATGTTGTTGCTGATCGAAAGGTCAAAGTGCTGAAGATGTTGCTGCTGATCGAAAGGTCAAAGTGCTGAAGATGTTGTTGTTGATCGAAATGTCAAAGTGATGAATATGTTGATGCTGATCGAAAGGTCAAAGAGTTGCTGTCGTTGAAGATTGAAGATGAAGACTATAAGATGTTGAAAATTTTCCAATGATTTATAGATGTATTACCCTGATGATGTTGATGATGTCCTCTATCTCTCTCCTACTGTTGTTGTTATTGATGTTGTTGTAGAATACCCTTCTCGTTAAGGGGGGGTGTTGAAATATTGTAACTTCAAATAGTATTCTATATGTATCGTTTGTGGTCCCTAACGGTCCTATCAGGAGAACCACTTGTATTAATTTATACCCCGATGATTCTAATCGAAAAAACTATTAAGAGTCATGAGGTAGTACCCTCAAATTGTAAAGGTGGGTCATTAGCACCCTAGTTGTGGATACTTGAGCCTACATGTTTAACTCAATGCTACATGATTAACTTGAGCCTACATCTCAGAATTAATTATTAAAGTGAATGGATGAATATAAATAGAGGTGTGGAGCTCCTCATTTGGAAAACACGCACTCACTTGTGTAGCACATTAGTGAAGGAGAGAGAAGTAGCTGGAGAAGGAGGAGGATCAGTCTTTGATCAATATTTTTGGTTTTACCTTTTATCTTTTTGGGGCATCTATATTGAGAAAGCTTTTGCTGGGTTTTTCCCTTTAGGGTTTTCCCAGGATAAATCTTTGTGTTCTTTTTGTATGGTTGTGCTTGTCTATATTTCAGTGATATTTTGGCTTATGGTTATGCTGTTATGATGCTAAATGTTTTAAGATCTGATATAACCATTAAAAATTCAACACAAGCTACATGGAAGCTCATGGACACTTCAAGATCAGCTTGTTCTTTCATCTATTCCAAGTTTTCTCATCATATTCTTGCTCTATGGACTAAGGCACACTGAAGGAGATATTTATATAATTAGGAGATATTATCATGGTCCATTTCTGATGGTAATAAGCTTAATATATTGTTTTCTTCATCTCCAAAAACTCTCAGGTCAAAATACCAAATGGTTGTATGTAAAAGTGATTATTAATGAACAAACAATGACCATTTCCCCACTATATTGATGTATGCCATTATAATTCTGATGATTTAGAATGAAATAATTTTTTTCTAATATATCTATTATGAATGGACTTCCATTGATACTTTTTTATTCATAAAACAATGAATAAACAGTGCCATTTCCCCACTACCTTGTTGTGAACCAGTGTAATCTTGATGGATTCGAATGTATAAGAAAACTACTAATGGTTTATGGATGAATGGAATTTTATTTATGTATTATATGAGTTTAATGTTTACTACATAAGCATTTGGAGTCATTTTGTTGATTTTAATAGCATTTAAAGAAGATTTCCTATCATTTCCACCAAGGTTGAAACTAGTCTTTTTGCATCTGATTTAAGGGAGTTATAGAAGCCATTAAAAGTTGAATGGGGATTCATATGAGTTCATTTTGATTTCCTTTATATGTCCCATAATAAATTCAAAAAATTTAGTTGTATTGAGTGCATTTGGAAAGTCATTTTCATCATCTACCCATAGGGTATTTGAACCACAAGTTGCTCGTAAAACTCCATACATTGAACAGATTGCCAAAGTGAGTAGAAGAATTAATTTTATGGTTGAAATAAACTTATAAAAACCATTTTTATGTATTAACATAATTCATACACCTTCTGGTACAATTTCAGATCATTTGGAGCTATTTGGAGCCATCTACCATTGGGGATTTGAGGCACAAAATTACTAGTAAAATCCCTGAGTCTCTTGAATACCTAATCGACCCAAAAACCACATATAATGATGAAAATATACTTTAATTATTGTATTATAACATATAAAATTCTCATACCAACCATTAGTGGAGTTTGTCCACTATTTGGAAGATATTTGTTCCAAGACCCAGGGGAGATTTCCACCTCCCAAATTGACTAGTCTTGTCCCGAAAGTTATTCCCTTGAAAATTGCATACCATTGTTGGGTATATCAGTACATTATATGTCTAAGATATTTTTTATTGTTTCCCATCACCCCTCATGACCTTCCTCACCAAGTTTGAAAGTAATTGGAGGAGTTTGGAATCAGTTGTATCCATATACCTAGAGTTGAAATTTGGTGAATTTGAGCACATTGGAAAAATTATTCACAAGGGACATTACAACTATGTAGACTTTAATGTTCTTCCACTTGGTTCATATGATATTCTCATTGGAATGGACTAGTTATAAGTGCACATAGTTAAGCTTAACTGTTACAACAAGACATTTTAATGGATGGATGAAGAAGGAAACCCAAGGGTTGTAAGAGGCATTCCAAAAGTGATTTTTGTTATGAAGATTTCATAAATGAAGCTGAATCAGTTCTATAGGAAATGTTGTAGATTGTATGAAACCCATGTTTTGGATGCAATGGAGGATGAAAATCCTAGGTTGGAGGACTTTCATGTATTGCAAGAATTCAGGAATTTTTTTCCTAATGAGATTCCAGGACTTCCTCCAAAGAGAGACATTGATTTTACAATTGACCTTGTCCTTGGAGCAGCACTAGTGTCCAAGACACTCTAATGGATGAGCACACTGGAATTGCTAGAGATGAAAATGCAGCTGCAAGAGTTGTTGGAAAAGAAGTATATCAGGCCAAGTGTGTCCCCATGGGGAGCACCAATTCTATTTGTGAAAAAGAAAGATGGGACACTCAGGTTATGTATTGATTCCAGACAGTTGAATAGGGTTACTATGAATAATAAATACCCTTTACATCGAATTGATGACCTTTTTTATCAAATGAGAGGAGCAAAGGTATTTTCAAATATTGACTTGAGTTATGGTTACCATCAAGTAAGAATCAAAGAGGAAGATATTCATAAGACAACCTTTCGAACATGGTATGGACACTATGAGTTTGTAGTGGTACCATTTGGTCTCACAAATGCACCACCTAAATTCATGTGTCTCATGAATAGTGTTTTCAACAAGTATCTGGACAAGTTTGTTCTTGTCTTCCTAGATAACATTCTTATTTATTCTAAGCATGAAGAAGAGCATGAAGAACATTTGAGAATGGTATTGCAATTGCTAAGGGGCCATAAGATGTATGCAAAGTTGAGAAAATGTGACTTTTATAAAATAAAACTCATTATTTGGGTCACATTATCTTAGAGGAGGGAATATTTGTGGACCCTGAGAAGATTGAGGCCATCATGAATTTGCCAACCCCGAGAAATGTGACAGACGTGAGATCTTTTGTGGGACTTGCAGGATACTACAGGAGGTTCATTGAAGGATTCTCCAAGTTTGCGTATTCAATCACTTCTTTGAAAAAGAAGGGGATAAAGTTTGAATGGACACCAAGATGTGAAGAAATATTCCAGCAGTTGAAGAATCTTCTTACAAGTGCACCAATTTTAAAGATTGCAGACCCAGAAAAAGGTTTTGTGGTGTGTACAGATGCATGCAATCAAGGACTTGGAGGATTTCTTATGCAAGACAACCATGTGGTATGCTATGAGTTGAGAAAGTTGAAAGAACATGAGAATAACTATGCTAGTCAATATTTATAACTTGTAGTCATAATACATGCTCTCAAGATGTGGATGCATTACTGAATGGGAAGAAAATTGGAGCTAAGGATAGACCACTGTCGTTTGAAATACTTGTTTGATCAGCCAACTTTAAATTCTAGGAAAGATAGATGGATATAGTTTTTGTGTGAGTTTGATTTTGAAATCAAACACATAAAAGGAAAAGAAAACAAATTTCATTATGCACTCAATAGGAAAGTAGATGAAATGCATGTGGCATCTCTTAGTACTTGCCAACCAAATTTGAGATAATAGATTATTAATCATACTGCTAAGGATCAAATGTATGTGTAGATAAAGGACAAGTTGCAGCAGCAAATCCTTGAAAAGAAGTATGAGGGATATAAATTGGAAGAAGATGAACTTATTATTTATAATAACAGAATTTATATTCCAAATGTAGCATACTTGAGGAGAATTGTTATGGATGAGATCCACCAAGCTCCATATTCTGGTCACCCAGGATATTAGAAAATAATTGCCACAGCCGTAAAGCAATATCTTTTGCTAGGAATGAAAAAGGACATTGCTGAGCATATTTCTAAGTGCATGAAATGTCAGCAGGTGAAGGTTGAGCATCAACAGCCAACAGGTTTATTGCAGGCTTTGTCAGTCCCAAAATGGAAATGGGAAGTTATTTCCATGGATTTTATTACAGGATTGTCGATGACTATGAGACAACATGATTCCATCATGGTTGTGGTGGAAAAATTTACAAATGCCTCACATTTTATACCGGTCAAGTCCACATATAAGGTTGATGCCATTGCAAAAATATTCATGAATGATATTTTCAGATTGCATGGATTTCCTAATGCAATAATCTCTGATAGGGATACCAAGTTCACTTCCAATTTTTGGAAGGGTTTGTTTGCAGATTTAGGTACAAAGTTGAACTTTAGCACCTCCTACCATTCATGTGAATCATGTGCTTTCTGCCCATTATAATAGTTTACCTATAATAATGGGTAGCAAGCATCATTGGGAATGAGTCCATACGAGGCTCTGTATGGGAGAAGGTTTAGGACACCAATGACTTGGTATAATCCAGTGAACAAGATGGTGTTTAGTCCAAAATGGGTCAAGGAAATGGAGCAAGAGGTTGAAAATATTAGGCAGAACTTGAAAGTATCCCAAGATAGACGTAAGAGCAATGCAGATAAGCATAGAGTGCATAGAGAGTTTAGTGTTGGGGATCATGTTTATCTTCGAGTGAGGCAAAGGAAGAGTTCCTTGAATCTTGGAAATTGTGCCAAGTTGTCACCTAGATATTGTAGGCATTTTTAAGTGCTTGAAAGAATAGGGCCAGTTGCATATGGACTTGCATTGCTTGCTAGCACTAGAGCTCATATTTTTTTTCATGTTTTTTTTCTTAAGAAATATGTACATAATCCTAACCATGTGATTGATTGGGATGTGATCCATGTGGAACCTGAGGGAGAGTTCCAAACTGAGCCATTGCACATCCTTGACACGAAGGTCATCGTTCTCTAGAATCGAGTCATTGGAGAGGTAAAGGTGCAGTGGAAGCATTATGGTTCTGATGAGGCTACATGGGAGCTAGAGGATGCCATGCGAGTGACACATCCATTTTTTTTCAATTTTGTAGAGCACTAACGACAGTGCTAATGTAAGCGGGAGAGGAATTTAATACCTCGGTTTTTACCACATGGTATTAAAATTGTACATGATGTATATATTGTATTTAAATCATGGCAAGGAGATCAAGGCCAAGGCCCTACCATTGATTTGGTGTTTTGTGTAACGATGATCAAGGTTTATGTCGATGGTTATAGTGCTAAGTCAAGAACAATATACTTTTGAGATATCATGTAAATATACAATTAATAAAAGACCACAACTAGCTATGCACTGCAACGAAAGATATGGGGGCATGATTTCACAAGGAATAGGGAGGGGATTTGGTCAAACCCATGAGCCATAAGGTGAGGCCAGATGTTGATTCCATAGAACCCTTAATATCCCATATACCCTTTTTTCGTCCATTATGCTCGATCGTTTAATTCTTCCAGAAGATCAGTTGAGGCAGTTAATTCCTTGGGCAGAGCAAGGCATGTCAGTCAGATTTTGTGTCTGAGCAAGCCTGTAGTCTAGGGAATCCACATTCTTTCTTCTGAAGCAAGTAAGCACGTGGATGTGTACCAGCCTGTATTTCCCTTAGGTGTGAGAAGTTTTTGTTTTTGTTCTTCGTGGATGGTGGAATTCATTATTCACACGTTGTCCAGTGTGGTTGTTTGATTATTTAGTGGTTCACTATCTTGCATCACAGAAGAGTGGTTTTGTAGTGTAACTCTATGTTACAGAGTGATATGTAACCTTGGTCTCTTATCTTCTAGTGAAACCTTGTTTCTCCTGTGTTACAGAGTGGTATGAAAGCATGGTCTTCTATGTTATCGAGTGGATCCTTGTGTTACTATGTCTCCTTGTGGATTGGTATTACGTGTTCCCTGGTTTCGGTCTGAACTATATTCAATACTTAGGAGTGGAAGAGACACTGAATGGGCTTGATAAACCTAGTGCAGAGAGGAACCTCACCAAAAATATAAGAGTGGTTGGTGAATCTTCTATGTACACCTTGAAGAGCACTAGAAGGGAAGGCATAGCTCAGCGGACTGTGTAGCAGAGAAGGGGATGCTTCCTTGTGTTGGGTGTGTAGGTATTATGGATTCCAGGCTAGATAGATCTTTTGGAGGTGTCCCTAGCTCTTGAATGAGCCACTAGCTTAGACATTCTTCCTTTCCACTACCTTAGCAGCCTGATAAACCCAACTGTAGTTGGCTTGGTTGTGCCTTGTTGTGCATTTTTCCATGTGTGACCCTCGCCTGGACAACCTAATAAACCCAAAAATTAGTTGGCTTGGATGAGAATCCTGATTAACCCAGCAGTAAGATGGCTTGGCTGAGTGGCCTAAGAAACCCATCTGTTAGTTGGATCAGATGGTCCTTAATGTGAATGTTGTCTTGACTATGTGCAGTCCGTAAAACCCAATGGTTAGCTAGCTTGGCTTAGTATCTTGATAAACCCAATAGTGTATTGGCTTGTTTGTCTATAGTCTGATAAACCCAATTGTGTATTGGCTTGGCTAGAAAGTATGATAAACCCAACTTTAGGTTGGCTTGACTATGCTTGATATTTCTAGCTATGTGTGATGTTGATGTTCCCTAGTTCCTTGTGGAAATGATGCCCAGCTCGGGGGTGGCAGTTGTATTGAGAGATTTATGAACACAACTAGCCTATGGTTGGGTGGAATGTTGTATCGACATAGCTAGTTGCACAACAGCTTCATCTTCAAGATAAGTATTCTTTGTTGTGCTATTTCTTCAATGTATTCGCTTATGAATGTGTTGTTTATGTTGAATTCTTATTGAAGATTCAAGTAGAATTTACTGTTGTTAAATGTCCCTGCATTTTGCATATGTTTAGGCCTTGTATTTCCACTACATTTTTCTTAAGTTCATGGAGGATAGAAACCAGTTACATATGTAGAATGCATCTGACTTAAGCGTTTCCACACCCGGGAATCCACCTATAGAAGGAAAAAGGTGGGAGCTGGAAATAGGAAAAAGAAAAGAAAGAATGTTGGTTTCCGCACACCAGAGTCCGCCTGTGGAAGGAGGGAGGTGGAAAGAGAAGTTTAAATAGGGAATAATGTTGGTTTTTCACTCCCCCAAATCCTCCTGTGGAAGGAGGAGGCAGAAAAGAGTCAAAAATTATAAGCTAAAGTGTATGTTTCCGCACCCTAGAGTCCGCAGCGAAAGGAAGAAGGAGGGAGGCAGAAATTAGAAAGAGAAATGAGGCAAAGTGTTGGTTTTACATGATTTGAAATCTTCCCACGAAAGGTGGAAGGTGGTAAGTAGAAATTAAACAAGTGAAGGTATCGATTTGTTGGTTTTCTGATTCCCGAGTTTTGCAGCAGAATGTGGCTGAATGATTCCATCAAACGATGAGTTTCATATTCCTGAGTTACATAGCAGAAGGAAGAAAGGTGAAAGACAAAAGGAGAAATGTGGCTGAATGATTTCGTCAAATGATGAGTTTCTTATTCCTGAGTTCCACAACGAAAGGAGGAAAGGTAGAAGGTAGAAGGCAGAAAGTGGTTAAATGATTCTGTCGAATGATGAGTTTCTGATTCTCGAGTTTTGCAGAGGAAGGTAGAAAGTGGTTAAATGATTTCATCAAATGTTGAGTTTTAGATTCCTGAGTTCTGTAGGGAAATGCAGAAAGGAGGAAGGTGGAAGGAGGAAATTGGTTGAATGACTTCGTCGCACATTATGTTTCTGGTCCCCACATTCCCAGAAATGTAGGGTTCAGTGCGGAAATGACCTTTCTGGTTAAAGAGTGGATCTGTTGATGGAAAAACAAATGTTACAGTGGGTTTTGGGCGTAAGAATCAATTTTAATGGATGCTACATGACCCATGACTGTGTTAAAGAGAAAGAAATAACAAGTTTTAAATTATTCTGCATATTAGTCAGGTGTATGGGCACCGAGTTCATGGACATTGTGGTATTTCATATAAATATCAAAGTAGAGAGTATGCTACATTGTGGTATCATAGAAGGATAAGTGGTTGCAGTTATCCTCCAAGGCATGAGTAGACATGACATCCAACATATGGAAGATGAACTAACCAAAATACCCAACATCTACGCCTGAAATTGAAAACTAAGTGTACAATTGGATTATGAATGTCCACTTCCACTAGGTATGAGTATTTCTACACCATATGTCCATCAAAAGATACATCAAAATTTTTATCCAAGCCCAAATAATAAAAACAATAAGGCCTGTAAATGTTGATAACCATTATAAGAAATGAAATCCATCACGAGAAATTATCATCTAAGGCATGAAGTCATATAATGGACATTGATAGGCCATGAACAAGAAATACCACATAATTCCAAACAAACTCATCCCAGAACCTGTTGTTGACTTGTTCAAATTGAGTTGACCAAGTCAATAATGATCAAAACAATGGCCCAACTGAAAATATAAGATACTACAAATTATAAATGGATAAATAATGCTTCCTTATATATATTAGTTGAGAGAGTGATGTGTAAAGTGGATTTAAACTAGTGATCATAAGTAATAAACATGAATAATAAGTCCCAATCATAGTAATCAGTTACTTCAAACAATATCCTCAACTGTATACTCATTTATAGACTTGACCATTCTTCCATGCATGTGTGATAATGGAAAAACAAGATTATGCTATGGGAATGAATTAACTCTCAACATTGTGAACATCTCAGATGAAAGATAAAGGGTATCCACACTACATATATTTTGGAGTTAGATGAACACTAGGGAATGATGGTGTCTCAACGATGAATAAAGTACTTGATATTGTTTCCTTTAGGCTCTAACAACTATCCATTTAACAAGATTTAACAATTTATAAACATTTAAACTTTAAGGAACTTATCAATTCAACACAAGACACTATCCTCCTCCAAAGGAAGGTTCCCTAGAAAGCCTTCTCGGCCCCCAAAAATGACTTTTCCTAGCTTCACTTCCAATGAGCATCCATATCCCTAAAGAGTTTTCCACCATATTTCCTGAAGGGAAAAATGAGCCTTACATCAAAGAATGGATGAGTTCCCATCCTTTGGCTACCGACCAGTTTTATAACATTTATTATTTAGGAGCTAGCAACTAAAAGCAGTACTAATCACAACTTAAATTTTGCATCATTTATATATGTCGTTTATGTGTTTCGATGTTTTAGTGTCTAGAGACAGTGTTGGTTGGAGCACTTGTTTTCAGGGCTAAAGGAAAACAATATGGTGATGTTGGTCGCACATCCCTTCCATAATCAATCTACAAATAGAAGGAAAGGAACCAGGACACATACTTCAAATTCAGAGACACAAAATAAAACGGGATCTAAGCCAACATAGAGGTATAGGAGAGAGAGATCATCGATGTCACTAGTCAATATACAAGTCATGGGTAAAACAAATCTAGATCACAATGGATGGGTGAAGAATGTGATAAGGTTATTCCAAGACTATCAAGTAGAGTCCTTGTAGGGAAATAACCAAATCCATACTGATAAAATGGTATGACCAAGGATTATACACAAGAACCTCCTGAGTGAAACCACTAAATCACTTTTACTCTAGGCCATCAATAAAAGCAATATAAGATATCACCAATGTATAACCATTGTGAACCAAGTAAAGAAATATAATATATCACCAATGTATAGCCACTACGAACCCAGTCAAGCAACTAAAATAGATAAAGTATCATAACCATAATCCGAATGCACAATCCATATACCATATGGGTCATATACCTGCATATGATCTGCAACTCTGAAAGGCATTGGAACACTACTGTTGTATATCATGGGAAATGTTAATATATCTACTCTTAATAAATAAAGAATGGATAATGTAGTCATAAAATTTGGGGTCATGAGTTTCATTCATGGCATGAAACTGATAATTTGTATTCTCTAGGTCCATTGAATGTAGGAGTGATCATCATCTGAACACTCATATACTACTAATATTATAGTAAAGGAATGGATTAGGAACATGCTCAGAAATAATCCAGAATCAACATAGCTTTAGCTACTATGCATGTGGCAACATCTAGCTCCAGCTGACAAGTTCTCTAAGGAAGAGAGCGCTTGAGAACCTTTGAAATATATGGCCTGAAACACCCCTCATCATTCAATGAAAATGCACTCGACCATATACTTCATCTTGAAATTGTACCTATTCCTACGCACATGGAAACAAACGATACTAAGAAATAAATGTGGCATAAAACAAATAAATTGAAATAAAATTATGGAAATAAAATGTTGAAGTAAAATGATGAAAGTGAAAATCTAATCTAGGAAATGTTAGAGAGTTGAAAATTTATTAACCAAAATATACTCAAAAAGAAGGGGCCATACTCAATTTCCTACAAGACTCAAAACAAAACAAAACACAAAAGACTCAAATACTCAAGATACGCTTAGCACTTAGAAAAATAAAAAGATTCACACCTACTACTCAAGTGAGCTTATTCAAATTGCTACTCTAAAACTACTCTAACCAATCAGACAACTGCTAGGTAAACTCATACATCCAATGTAACCACCTTCTAAATGGATCAATTGGTATTTATTTATACTTTATGGAACAACAAGTTAAATACAGATTATAAGCAATATGCATGAAAATTGAGACCATTTTAGCTTGTTGTCTGAAAATCAAAGAAAGATCTGGATACGACGAACTAAATTCATGCCAAGGAAGGGACTGATTTTTGTAGACTTCAATCATCAAGATACTGATGGGATCATTAAAAAGTATGATTTCAACAATGAATGAATATGACAACATGACTCATGATTCAACCACCCTAGGCAATTCTTTGTTTCCTCCTCTATCCATATAGGACACTCAATTATGTTCACCCCAAAGAAAATGAAGGAACGAAATAGGGACAAATTGTAATGTAATGAAAATGAGATTGATATTGACCCCGTTTGTTGTTTGAAAATAGAGAAAATATGAAATTAATCTTTATACACCTTCTCCAGCCACCCATAAGAAAGATTGATAAATTGAAAAAATTTATTCATCAAATATTACTGAAAAGGGAAATGAAGCACATTTTCTCCAATTATGTGACAATATCCATACTCCTAACTGCAAATATCGAAAGTAACAACATTACTAGATCACACACCCATACATAAAAAATATCAAATCCCAGGCGGGACAGTAAATCGAAAATATCGAAAACATATACTTTATCCCATATGGATTGGAATGATCGACCTTGGAATTTGATAAAAGGGAAATGATTTCAAAAGGATAATTATTTGGATTCCTTGAATGATTTCAGATTTTAGAAGAGGGTCAAAAATCACTTTATGAGAATAGGAATCTGTTAGGAGCTGGCCCATTTCATCTTGATCTAAAATTGAAACATCCTTTGAGAGCTCTCTGTAACTAATTAAGGAACTTGAAGGTGCAACAAAAAACACTCGTGGCAATTGTGCTATCCTCGTGTGATTGTTTCTCACTAGTTTTCTCAATAAATTATTTTTCAATCACATCATAATCATATGACTCGTCCAACACATATTAAATATCCTCATATTTTTTCTTCAATAGTATGATCAAAATTTGATAAACAAAATAGGATAGTTAAAACATTGATTCTAATTATCATCAATAATGCAATGATTATGGATTCATTCTCCTAAAGGCTCTTGGATTGGATCACAAATGGGATGCTCAGTCGTATATTTTTCTTGATGGTAAGAATGGGGCTCCCATTCATGAATTAGGTTGATCTCAACATGTGTTCCTTCTTTGGGTAATGATGACAAGGTGTCATGTATGACCTTATTTGGCTCCCCTTCTATGTCAATGTTCATGTCAAACTCTTGAGGGGCCAAAATTTGCTCATTGTCATCATAGGATACATCAAGGATGGTTTTGAAATATTTGGTGACATTCCTACGAGTGGAAGGCTCACCTAAAATATCGATCAAAGGCACATTCACCATTCGTATAAGAGAGGATAAATCAATTTGATAAGGAAAATCATCATTTTCCTAATCGTCCTCATCAAATTGATCCTCCAAATTACAATCATTACTTGAATGCCCCTATATAGGTTCATCAACCTTCTCATGCCATTCAAATCATTACTTGAATGCACCTCTATGGGATCATCAACATTCTCATCCCATTAAAATCATTACTTGAATGCGCCTTGATGGGATCATCAACCTTCTCATCCCATTGATCGATTAACATTTTAAGAAAATGTCATATCAACTGATGAATCTTGGTGCCAACAGATATAACCAAAATATGACATTGCCACTTCAAGATTCACCTAGGGATCGCATATAAACATCTTCATCATTTACACCTAGGTATTCCATATAATGCCATAGGTCATCCAAATGAATTTCAAACAACTCCCCTATATTTGCATAAAAACAAGGCAACATTCCACTATATTCATTTGGCATAGGATGAGGTGCCCCACACATTTCAAAGAAGTCAAAGGCAGAATGCATTCACTTTAAAAGATGGGTTGGATTTTCACTTATTTATTTGAAGTATTGAAGGAATATATTCGATATCATTGTGATTTATGGGATGGGTTCGATTCTCAGTAAAGTCACATTGTGGAGTTGCCAAATGAAATGAATAATCCTACTCACCAAAGGATAAGTAATTGGGGAATTAAAATGCGAGAGAGGGAAATAAGTGACTGTAATAATCAAGCAAAGGTAAAATGAAGTCACTGAGTTTAAGTCCACATGTGGTGTGATTCAGATGATAAACTTAAAGTAAACTACTGGCAGACAGTAGAAGTAAGCCTATACCTCTTCGACAATGACGGAAAAATATGTTATCACTCAAAGTGTAGCTACCACCAAATGGTATCCTATCAGGGATGGTAGAGATAGGGTAGTTAACCAAGTGACGCAGTAGGGGCCTTTTCAACTATTGTATAAGGGTATTTGTCACACCAAACAATCTCTTTTATCTTTAAATATAGCTAGGAGAAATATCAAAGGGGAGACCCTAACTAGCCTATGAGGGATAGAAAACCAACTCAAGACACTCTATGGGTATAAAGATAGATTATAAGGGTTAATTCTTTGATGGATAGATCTAGATCTAGGAAAGTAAGTGTGGTGTATAGAAGTTAATGGAAATTTGAGGATGCTTAAGAAAAACATAAATGCTCAACCCAAGGTAGAATGTACCACAATGCTTTTAGGTGATTAGATCTACATATGTCTAGTGTCAAGGAGAAATATCTAAATGAGATCCACCTAGGATTTAGGAAACTAATCTATGTGTGGACCCAAATAAATATATTAAGGATTAAATGACACTAGAGAATATGCTTTATTATATATCTAGTTATTCAAAAGTTTTCAAGCTATATCCACCTTATAGATCCAATACGATGATTGAAATCCCAAAGAGGGAGAATTCCCTAAGAGTGGCCAATCTTAGATCTAGGGAAAAATGGGGTCAGTTTCATTACAAACTTTATATCTAAGGATTGTAAATTATTTTAGACTTGGGTTCTATGTTTATCGCCAACATATCACTCGATCAATCAGATCTAGAAAATGAGGGTTTTAACTTTTAGGGTTTTTAATGTGACAACTAGAATAGACCCTAGAAGAACAAAATATTGGTGGAAATTACCTAGAAATGCTTGAGGCCATCAAATATGATGATTGTGTTCCCTCTCCAATCAATTATGAGTGTTTTATATGCCTCCCTAAGAGAATTCACTATGCCTCCAAGATGACCAATGCACCCTCCTCTTGTAAAAGAGATCTACAAAGTAAGAATTGATTTCCGAAGAGAAAAATGACTGATGAAGAATGAATAAAAAAGAATCAATATAATCACAAGATAGAATAATGATACTACATGAACCAAAAACGAGTTGAGGAAGAGGTATGGAGCTTAGCCACAATATCACCCCCATCAAATCAGTATCTCCATCAAGAGTACGCACCCTACAAAATTGGTTTAGGAAAGCATAGATCTATAAGAATGCTAGAGAGAAAACGAATTTCCAAATTCATACAAGACATTTGACAAAGCACCGACAAAGCTGCTGAGAATTTTCAAAAAAATATATTTATTATCCCTAGAATCCAAGAGCCAAAAGTCCCTTACAAAGGAGATGACATCTTAATATATAGATCTCTCTAATGAAAAATACCTAGATCCAAAAGTATTAATGGCTAGGATCAAAAGATACAACCTTGAGATAAATGGATAATATTGTGTCGGATATAACATACATGGATCACTCAAAACAAGAAGGGAACACTCTCTCTAAGACACCCAAGGGGGATGCACCGCATAGAAAAATTAATAGGAGTAATAAGAACACATGGTGGGGCTAGGAGGTGTAACATATCCTTCTCTAACATGGCCCCAAGGCACAACATCACAATATATCAAAGTTTAATGTAAAGTCACTAAAGTCACTAAGTCGTGTCCCCTCAATAACATAAGAAAACTCCCAAAATGATGAGATCTAGGACTTGTGGACCCCAGAAAGGGAAAATATGATGGAGGAAGGTGGAGAATATATTAATGCAATTCCATGAACAAGTTTCATGCCATTTCCTTTACCCACTAGACCAAATCGATTTCCTTTTCTAGCTAATTCTTTATTTTTGTATGCTTGAAACATCATCCTAGAAGATAAAAATACTTGCAACTCACTTCTTACCATACCTGGGGAAAATCTAAGCTCACAAATACATCTTGGAACATAGAAATATGGTAAAAAGGAGTGGTCGCACCACTATGTCCACCGATAGCACCCTAGGAGAATAAAATATATCTCTCAAAGGAATAAAATGTCATTTTTATATGGCATCCAACAACTGGAAAATGAACTAACAAAAATACCCAACTCCCATGCCTAAAACATAAAAATGAATGTACCACTAGGTCTAGATTTTCCAAATCCACTAGGAATGAGTACTCATACACCATATGTCCAGCAAAAGATACATCAAAAGGTATGTCCAAGCCCAAATAATAAATAAAATAAGGCTTATAAATGTTGATAACCATAGAAATAATGCAATCCATCATGAGAAAATATCATCTCATGCATGAAGTCATCTAATGGAAACTTATAGGCCATGAATAAGTGATATGGCACACTATCGAACAAACTCACCCCAAAACCTGTTGTTGACTTGGTCAAACAAAGTTGACCAAATAAAAAATGATCAAAATAATGACCCAACTGAAAATCTTTGATACTACAAAATACAAATGGATAAAGCATGCTTCTTTATTTATGTTAGTAGCAATACTAAAGTTTAAAGTGGATTTTAATTGGTGATGATAAGTAATAAACATGAATAATAAGTCCAAATCATAGTAAAGAGTTACTTCAAACAAGAGCCTCAAGTGTATACTCATTTATATACTTGACCATTTTGCTAGTCATGGGTGGTAATGATAAAACAAGGTTAGCCTATGGGAATGAATTGAATCTCAACACTGTGAACATCTCAGCTGAAGGATAATAGGGATCCACACTGTACATATGTTGGATTTAAATGAACACTAAGGAATGGTGGTGTCTCACAGATGCATAAAGTACTTGGGATTATTTCCTTTAGGATATAACCAGTATCCATTTAAAAATATTTAAAAATTTACACACATTTAAAATTTAGGACATTTATCAATTTAACACAAGATACTAGCCATACTCTAAAGGAAGGTGCCTTGGAAATCATTTTGTTCCCTAGAAAATGACTTTGCCTAGCCCCACTGCTAGCAAGTGTACATAACCCCGATGGGTTTGCCACCATGTTTCCCTATAGGTACAAATGATACTTACATCATACAATGAATGTGTTGCAATCCTTTGGTCACTGACTAGTTTTATAACATTTATTATTTAGGTACTAGCACCTAAAAGCACTAATAATCGCAAATTTCCTTTTGCGTCATTTAGATAACGAAATTTATGCATTCTCTTGCTTTAGTGTCTAGAGACATAGTTGGTTGGAGCACTTATTTTGAGGGATACAAGAAAACCATTCAGTGACACTGGTCACACATCCCTTCCATACTGAACCTACAAACAGAAGGAAAGGAACCAGGCCACATACTTTAGAGCCAGAGACACAGAATAACATAGGATATAATCTATCATAGAGTTTTAGGAAAGGAAAATCCTCGATGTCACGAGTCAATATATGTAAGTCATGGGTAAAACAAATATCAATGACAATGGATGGATGAAGAAAGTGATAAGGCGATGATAAAACTAGCAAGTTGATTCCCTATGGGGAAATAACCAATTCCATACTGATAAAATGGTATGAACAATGAGTATACAAAAGAACCTCCTAAGTGGATGTACTGTCCCTTTTTCAAAATTTTATTAAAATGACCAATTTTTCACTTTTTCTCCTATTTCAACCTTTGACTAGTTTTGATGTCTAAGTCGCCAAATTGACCCAAATGATCCAAAATATTTTGAGAATGTGTATGAATGATAATAATACTTGAATATGATGTTCAGGGATGATTTATGACCCTCCAATTACTTCTAAAAACTTTTTTAATATTCTGGTCAAAGTAGGAGTCTTTACTACCAAATTTGGGTTCCAATTCCCCCTGTGTAAATGCTGGAAATGGCATCTCAAATGCTCCCAAAACCAATAGAAATTATGAGCATAGGTAGAGGATGTTTAAGGTACATTTTTAAGGTCTTTTATGCATAATTATTCAGTTTATAAAGTTTTTTATGACCACCCTCTCCCAAACAGCTACAAAATTACTAATTCGACCCTTGGGGAAATGGCACCAAATCTTCTCCAAATGCAATGAAACTGAGCAAAATGACCTCAAATTCTTAAGTGCTGAACATGAAAATTGTAATAATCATAAACTTCATTCAATTCATCATAAATATATTAGATATATATTCTTCCATTTGAAATAATCAGCATTACCATGGAATACATCAATATAGTGGGGAAATGGTCATTGTTTGATCATAAATAGTCACTTTTACATACAACCCTTTGATATTTCGACCTGATAGTTTCTGAGAATTAATAACAGAGAATATTAAAATTATTATAATCATAAATGGATCAGGAGAATCTCTCCCAAATAGTACAATAGCTCACCCAAAGCGCAATCCCTCCATGAGCAAGAATATGCAATAAAAAATGGAAATGGTTGAGAGAAAGTGTTGCACTATAATGAACCATGATATTTCCTGTATATTACACCTCAAAATACAAACTCCATTAAATATCCATTAAATACTTGACTGGCCTCTCCAAACACCAACCTGGATGGGAATCTTTCACCCTCGAAATTGGCTAAGGCAATATACTAGTCGTCCACTAGCTCTCTTAATTCACAAATGCAAATTTATCAAATGATCAAAATATGCCTTCAGTATTTGTTATTTACATTTATAAATTTTCAAATCTCTCTATGGGTCAAATTACTTTCAAGATATTCATTCAAACTCTAGTTGGGAAGAGATTCCAAAGATGCCACTCGTACAAGAATTTATAGTCTCCCATTTCCACCAAATCACATGTGGAAGCATCTTAGCTTCCCTAACTCCCTTGAGAACCCTCTTGGAGCTATTTTTATCCCTAACATGTCATATATGTCATATTTCATCCTTAATATCTGATTTTTGTCATATGTGTCATACCATATTCATCATTGTTGTCATAGAACTAGGGAATCTAGTCCAAGTGTCTCACTGGCTCCAAAATGCCTGTTTCTCTTCGATAGGAGTTACTATTCCAATAAAGTTAGAATTTAATTGATTAATTCCAATTATATTTACCTTACAACTCATCCAAAGACCTGTGGTATTCTTATGGATTCAAAATGACAAGAGGAGGATGCCATGTGGCATAGAAAATCTAGCTTGTGTGGGTCCCACACCCTCCATGTGTCTTCATGACCAATTTCCACTTTGATTTTCCCTTTTATTTATTGATTTATCTCCTTTATTAAAAATTTATGTCATTCTAATGCTCAAACATAATTTATTGTCCCTCTTATTCCAAATCCCAAAGCTTCCACCCCCAAACTAGGAAACTAGTAATTTTCCACCTTCACAATTATTTGACCCTTAGAATCAATTTGAAAAACTCTCATGAATATGGAAAATGTGATTAGGAAATTTTGACCCAATGCAAAATTTGGGACATGAAAAATCCTCCCTTCCCAAAATTTTGCTTGTGCTTAAGCAATTTCAAACATGGGTGTTGAAGAACCTGCTTTCTGTATGATTCTTTGAAGTTGCCCAACTTTGAGTCTTTGAGATTCCATGAAGATTTTAGAGAGGAACCACCATGATTTATACTACACTACTATGATTAAGATCACTTTATTAAGTGGGGAATCCATCTCCCATACTACTTGTTTCCCCAAAAAAATTGAAATCAATGGGACTAAAAACTATCCCAGGGTCCCATTGCTTGTATTGCACTCCAACAATTAAGAGTGCTCTCCAACCCATACCATTAGGAAAGAGATTTCCGGGATCCCATTTTCTTGTATTCATTCTTCCAAAAATCATGAGTACATAATATATATCATCAAATTACATAACAACATAATAAAAATGTACATCAAGGAGGTGCCTCATCAAAAAATAATGAAAGTGCTTATACCTCCAAGTAAGTAGACCACGATTTTCCAAGTGCATACAAGCTTCAAGTGACCAATCAAATATGATCCAATGAAATAGGAGATGATCCCATGTCCTATAATTCTACTCCTAAAGAATGTCAGATGCATCAAAATAATAATTAGCCATGTGTTGTTTCATCCAAGAAATGAATGAAGAACATCCACCAAATTTTGAACCAAATAAGGAGTAAAGAAAACATGAAGACTTCAAGTGGATCAAATAAGTATCATTAATACACCCATGAATATGTATAATGATCATGAAATAATAGAAAATTTTTCTTCCAATAATAATGTTCTTCAATCATATATCTCTTCACCCAAGTGTGGGATGAATTTCCTCCAACATCAAATAGACTAGGAAAGGAGAAAGGAAAATCATGAGTCTCCAAGTGGCTCAAGTGAACATCATAGGTGCACCCATGTATATGTGTACCATAATAATGTAACAAAGAATGCTTCTGCAAATGTAAGTAATGTGGTTCTCTAATCATGTCATCATAAAAAGGAGAGATATAAATTCCATACTCTTCATGTGGAAATATAAAAAAAAAACCTTTCACCCATACTTCATTATGATGAATGCTACAAAATTTGGAAGGGTATGATGTAGGAGAAATAACCAACTCGCCCAAAGGATTAGAAAGTGAAAAATTTTCATCATGTGAAGGATCCATAGGGGTATGATTATGCACCTCCCTTAAGAATGTAAAACTTTCTCCATATGTTGGTTCCAAGGTAGTGGAATCATGCACTTCTTCGAAAAGTGTGCACCCATCTTCAAGAGGCAACTCAAGTTCCTCATCCACCACAACAAGTGATTGGATCTCATCAAGATAATATTCAAACACATCAAGAACCTACAATTTTTTATGTTTCTCATGATCCATCATGTCATGAGAATCATCCAAGCAATCTACCATATGACAATCTAAAACATAGGAGGAAGGACAAGTATCTTGCAACCTCTCAAGAAGTTTCTCATTTTGAATTTTGAGATTATGAATATATTAATTATTCTTCAAGTAGGATTCATGTAACCATTCACTAATTTCAACCAAATTGTTTCAATCAAAAATCAAAGACATGAAATTACCTTCAATGTTGCACATTGCTCTTTGAATCTTCTCCATGTCTTCAAGGAAGGATGGCTCCTCCAATGAAGAAATTTTCCAACAAGAACTTGACACCAATGATTTAGTGTCATGGAGTATGCTAAAGGCCTCATGGATATCCATTTCACTCATATTCAAATACCCTTCAAGAAAAAGAGGTTCTTGTTGAGGAATCTCCTCTTCTTCTTTCTTCTTGATTTGATCAACTTCTTGAAGCTCAAGTGGTGATGGGGAAGTTGAACTTGGTTCTTCATTATCTGTCAAGGTATTCATATTCATGCTTATTATAAATTTGTCTTGCAGAAACATTTTTAAATATAATCTCTATGTCACCAACATATAGTTGTGAGCGCCCATCAATAGGTACTCCTTCACAATTCAAGCATCCATCAGTAGATGACCTTTGGTCCATGTCCAAAGTAGAATGTGTTTCGAAATGATATTCAATAGTTTCAAGGTACTATTATTAATTATCATGTGAAGTTTCCTCATATTTTTCAAAGTCACTTGGTAGTGACTTTCGATCCTCATAATGTATTTCTTTTTCTATATCACCACCCATAGAACTTGGTGGCTCCTTTGTCTCATCCATACTTGTGCATTGCTGATTATTCCTTAATGAATTCACATTTGAATTATTTTTCCTAAATTCATTCAAAAAATCATAAAATTATTCAGAATTAATTTTATTATGTGTCTCTCCATTATGGAAACTTCTACTGCCCCTTTGTGCTAGCTTACCCCTAAGTTGGCTAGCCATCAATTCGAATACTTGCATAAGATGCTTGGTTGTGTCATAACAGTATGAATTAAGCCATTTTTTAAATTAATATATATAATCCATAACTTCAATAGGTTCCAATACCATGCTCTGATAACACTTGTAATGTCTCTTTTTCAAAATTTTATTAAAATGACCAATTTTTCATTTTTTTCTCCTGTTTCGACCATTGACTAGTTTTGATGTTTAGGTCTCCAAATTGACCCAAATGCTCCCAAATATTTTTATAATGTGTATGAATGATATTAATACTTTAATATTATTTTCAGAGATTATTTATGACCCTATAATTACTTCTGCAAAGTTGTTTAATATTCTGGCCAAGTAGGAGTCTTTACTAGCAAATTTGGGTTTCAATTCCCCCTCGGTAAATGCTGGAAATGGATTCTCAAATGTTCCCAAAACCACTTGAATTTATGAAAATAGGAAGAGTGTATTTAATTTATCATATGAATTATTATTCATTTTATACGGGTTGTTATGAATATCTCCCAAACAGCTACAAAATCACTAATTAGACCCTTGGGGAAATGGCACCAAATCTTCTCCAAATGCAATTAAACTAAGTAAAATAAACTCAAATGCTGAAGTGCTGAACATGAAACTTGTAATAATGATAAAAAAAACCAAATCTTCTCCAAATGCAATTAAACTAAGTAAAATAAACTCAAATGCTGAAGTGCTGAACATGAAACTTGTAATAATGATAAAAAAAAATCCATTAATCATAAATATATCATATATACATTCTTCCATTCGAAATAATCATCATTACCATGGCATACATAAATATAGTGGGGAAATGGTCATTGTTTTCTCATTAATAGTCACTTTTACATACAACCCTTTGATATTTAGACCTGATACTTTCTAAGAATGAATGAAATATCATATTAAACTTATTACAATCATAAAATGATCAATATAATATCTCCCAAAGAGTACAATAGCTCACCCAAAGCGCAATCCCTCCATGAACAAGAATATGCAATAAAAAATGGAAATGATTGAGAGAAAGTGCTGCACTAGAAGGAGGCACTAGATTCCATGTATATTACACCTGAAAATAAAAATTCCATTAAATATCCATGAAATACCTGAGTGGCCTCTCCAAACATCAACTTGGATGGGAATCTTTCACCCTTGAAATTCGCTAAGGCAAGAAACTAGTGATCCACTAGTTCTCTCAATTCACAAATGCAAATTTCTCAAATGATAAAAATATGCCTCCATTATTTGTTCTTGGCATTTATAAAGTTTCCAAGATCTCTATGGGTTGTATTCCTTCCAAGAGATGCATTCCAACTCTATTTGGGAAGAGATTCCAAAGAATGCCACTTGTACAACAATTCCTAGTCTCCCACTTCCACCAAATCACATGTGGAAGCATCTTAGCTTCCCTAACTCCCTTGACCGCCCTCTTGGAGCTATTTTTAGCCCTGACATGTCATATATGTCATATGTCAGCCTTCAGATCTGATTTTTGTCACAGGTGTCATAGCATCTTCATCATTGTTCTCATGGAGCTAGGGAATCTAGTCCAAGTATCTCACTAGCTCAAAAATGCCTCTTCCTCTTCCATTGGAGTTACTATTCCACTCCAATTCGACCTTAATTGATTCATTCCAAGTATATTGACCTTCCAACTCATCCCAATACCCTTGGGATTCTTATGGATTCGAAATGACAAGAGGAGGATGCCATGTGGCATAGAAAATCTAGCTTGTGTGGGTCCCACACCCTCCATGTGTCTTCATGATCAATTCCCACTTTGATTGTCCCTTGTATTTATTTATTTATCTCCTTTATTAAATATTTATTCCATTCTAATGTTCAAACATCATTTATTGTCCCCCTTATTCCAAATCCCAAAGCTTCCACCCCCAAACTAGGAAAATAGTATTTTTCCTTCTTGGCAATTATTTGACCCTTAGCATCAATTTGAAAAACTCTCATGAATATGGAAAATGTGATTAGGCCATTGTGACCCAATGCAAAATTTGGGACATGACAGTGGAACTACTAAATCACTTTTACTCTAGACCATCAATCAAGGAAATATAAGATATCGCCATTGTATAGCCACTTTGAACCTAGTAAGGCTACTAAAATAGATAAGAGAGCATAACCATAATCCAAATGAAAAAACCATACACCATCTCGGTCATACACTTGCATATGATCTGCTACTATGAAAGACATTGGCACATTGTTGTTGTATATCATTGGCACTATCAATATATCTGCTCTTAATAAATAAAGAATGACCAACTCAGTCATCAAATATGGGGTCGTAAGGCTCAGTCATGGCATGAAACTGATATTATGTATTCTCTCGGTCCAATGAATATAGGAGTGATCATCATATGAATGCTCATCAAATACTGATCTATAGTAAAGGACTGGCTCATGAACATGCTCAAAATTTCTCTGGAATCAAGGTAGTTTCAGCTACTATGCATGTGACCACAAGGCCCATACTTCCCGTCTCGGATAACTGCTAGACATGTTATAAAAAGAAATAATCCATATTCTTGCATATTGTTTTAAAATTTTCCATAGGTTTGAAACTGATGGCTTGGAATGGAGATGTTTTATTGCATCTCTTTTATACTTCTTGTGGTTAGAGCTTTCATAACGAAATTGTTACATCATTATACATTTTAACTTTTCAGTGACAAGTAAAAGCTCTCATTGTTTGAAGGAACATGATATAGGAAATGTGTAGAGTAGATTTGACTGAAAAAATAAATATAAAAATAATTGTATAAATTGATTCAATTAAGGACAGTGGGAAATATGTACATCCATTTAATCATTCTTACGTATCAAAACTTCCTTTATTACTGTGTTTTTTACACTTTTTCCTATGGTTCATACAATATGCTTATTTAAAAAACTATAGGTTTTCATTTGTTATACATTGTCCAATATTGAATTTTCATACCATTTCCTTTTTGAAAAAACAAAGGTTTCCATTTATTGAATAAACTAGAGGTTTCCATGTTTGATACACTATCCAATATTGAATTTTTGGGTATACTGTAGAATTTTCTCCATATTAATTACAAATTATAAAGATGAAAACTTGCTTTTCATATCGTACTGAATAGGTGGAAGACCATACAGAAAATGCACAATTGTGGATGAGAACCAATTGGGAAAAATTACACAACTGTAAATGAGAAGAGACAAGAAGAAAAAATGATATAATTGCAGATATAAAGATAAATAAAATATTATTAAAGAATACTATAGAATGACCTAAATGTAGATATAAATCTAAATAAAATATTATTAAAGAAGACTATTACCATCCAAGTGGAAGACATAACATTCACTAGCTATTTGTTAATTACTAATCTTATAGTGTGATAAGCTACAAGATTATCTATGCCAATTATTTGAAGACCCATCCTTGCTTATCTGAAAACTGTATTGTTGTGTTTTCAGTGGTTACCCTACAACAAACTGCGATGCATGAATGTATTTTATGTTAAAGATTAAAGATGAGAAGCAGAAGATTGTGGAACACACAATGGACATATTGATTTCCTTCTCATTATTAGACTCAAGTATTTATAGGATCACATCATAACAATACCATGGGACATAAAATACTATGGGTCACTAATCAAGATAAGGTAACCAAATAAACTACTCAAACAACTGACTAATTAATGTTGCATTTGACCAGTGAGATTAGATTTCTTAACACACCCCCTTAATCTCAACCGGTAGAATATCTTCAGCACTATCAATTCCTAAGTTCTCTCTGATATTCAAATGCAGTTGTTCCCAATGCTTTGTTAAAACATATCATCCAATTGCTCTTTAGAGCCACAAAACAATAATGCAATATCTCCATTATTGACTAACTCACAAATGAAATGATAGTGAGTGTCAATATGTTTTCTCTTTCAATGAAATACATTATGTTTGGACAATTGTATTGCAGAGCTATTATCACAGAAAATAGAAGTTGGATCCTTTTCAACGTGTCCCATATCCTAGTGTTCCTGCAACATATCAATTAAAGGAAATTTGGGGTCTAAAATGGGCCTCCTAAGGAAAATAATAATAAAAAGCCACATCACAGTACAAATATGCCATGTCAGATTAAATCTAATGAAAATCTAATGAAAGTCAACCTAAATCGTCTCATTAATGCTAGTTGACAACTATATTGAGTTAATGTAAAGTTGAGAGATACTGATTAAAAATATTAATGAAATATTTAGATTCTTGTGCACACATAATAAATGATAGGAAACTTTTGAATTTTATATTATTATTTTTTTAAATGAATAGACCACTACTTTTTATATATTTAATAATTGTAAAACCCAAATATATTCATTTATAATGAAAAATATAATTATAATAATATTAAAAAAAAAATCACTATTATTTTTTAATATAAATTTTATATTAATTCATATAAAAAATATTACATCACATAAAATAAATAACAATAAACTATGTATATTCATATTATTTTTTATCTTAATATATAAAACATTTGTGGTTTAGTGAGTAGGTAGGTAAGAGAGAAAAAAAGTAAAATCAAATTTTATTATAATTTTGGTAACATTAAAAATAGTTTTTATTTTTTTATTTTGTTAGTATTTAAATGTTTTATTTATTTTTGGATGTAATAATTAAATATATTTATTTTTTTAAATATTATTTAATAATATTAAAAATACTAAATATCTTTTATTTTGTATTTCAAGATAAATCTATTTAAAATTAAATATTATTTAGTTTTCTTTTTAAAAATTTGATTAATAAATGTTTTTAGTATTTCAAAATGCTTCCACTACAATTTTAATTAATGAGAAGGTTATGTTTTAGAGGAGTTGAAAGTAGTGATCAAATAATATATTATATATTTATTAGCTAAAGTTTATTTATCTTATTTCGAGGTTATCTTTTCAAGAACTTAACCAAGGTGAGGTTGATATGGAGTTAGCTATTGTCAAATAAAAATATGACACATAAGCATTATGTGTCCAACTCAACCATAATGGTTGACAAAAGATATTGAAATTCTATTGGTTTAAAAATTCAACTCAATCCAGTTCATCCATGGCACAGTTTTTTATAAGGCCCATTTTAGACCCCAAATTTCCTCTAATAGGCTCAAAATTATTTTTCCAACTTTCCAGTAAGAGTCTTTGGGAGACTCCATAAATCTAGAAATAAGATTGACATCATACATCAAATCAGGTCTAGTTGCAATCAAATACATTAAACTTCCTACCATTATTTTATAGAGTGTAGAATTTACTGTTGGTCCATCATCATTGTTTGTTAACTTGGTTCCTAGAGAAATGGGGGTTTCTGCTAGTTTACATTTATCGATTCTGAATCTCTTTAAAATATTAGTAGCATACTTATGATGAAAAATGAAAATACCTTGATTAGTTTAAGTAACTTCCAGACCAAGGAAGTACTTTATCATACCTATATTAGTCATTTCAAATTCATTTTTCATGACTGTCCTAAATTCTTCAAGCAGTAAATTACCAGTGTAAGAGATCTCATCAACATAAAGACATACAATAAACATGTTAACTTGCTGGTCTAATTTTGCATACAAAGTGGGCTCATTGTTGCTTCTGTTGAACCCATTTTTGATGAGATAGGAGTCAATCCTATTATACCAAGCTCGTGGAGCTTGTTTTAGACCATACATGGCATTTCTCAGCTTAAACACTTTCTGTTCATGAGCTCTAACAATGTATCCACATGGATGGTCTACATAAACTTATTCTTCATGAATATCATTGATAAAGGTAGATTTCACATCCATTTGATAAATAGGCCACCGATTTTGTGTTGCAAATGCAAGTACAGCTCTGATGGTATCCATGATTGCTACAGGAGCAAAGGTTTCATTATAATATACACAATATTGTTGTTCATATCCTTTGGAAACCATCCTTGCCTTGTGTTTTTCAAGCTCTCTTTTTTCAGTTAGCTTGGTCTTATTGACCCATTTAACTCCAATATTGGTTTTGTCTGTAGGGATATCAACAAGATCCAAGTTAGGTTTTTCTCAATAGCATCAATCTCTTCATTCATTACTTGTACCCAATGTGCATCCTTTACTGCTTCATCAAAAGATGTGGGATGATAGGGAAACAAAGCATACTAACATTCTTCATCAATAATAATAATCTACTCATATAACTCTCTCAAAATTCGGGTTTTCTGGTTCTAAGATGGACTGTCTGTTGGTGTTTCTTCTTGTTGATGTACTTTCTATCTTGGAAGTATGATAGGTAGATATAATAGATCTAAAATTTATTTTTGTTGTATTCCTGGAGGATCATGCCAACATTTGTCTTCAAGGAACTTCCCATCTCTACTCTCCGCAGTCTTTTCGGTGACAAGATTATACAACTTGTAAAAAAAATTGTTGTTCATTGTGAACCACTCACTCTTCTTATCCATCTTTCTTCTAAGGTCATCGGGTACATGAGCAAATGCAACATAACAAAAAACTCTTAGATGTGTTACACTAGTCTTAGTGACACTACGAGCTTCTTTAGGAATCTTGTCCTAGACACTCACTGTGGGTGATATGTTGAGAAAGTAGACTGAGCATGCAACAAATTCACCCCAATACTCATCTGATAGATTCTTGTGTCACAGTGTGCTATGAACCATGTTCATGATGGTCTAGTTCTTTCGTTCAGCAACTCCATTTTGTTGTAGAGTGTATCTGGTGGTGAATTGTCTCTAGATGCCATGTTGCTTGCAGAAATATGTAAACTCATGTGAATCACATTCACCTCCACCATATGACCTGAGCACTTTACTGAACTTTCCAGACTATGTTAGGTTTTATCTTTCCCAAAATGTATCCTATTTAACAAAAAGTGAAAATATTCCTGGAATCTTTTATATTTTGGGTATAACTTTTCGCTTGTAACTCAAAATTTTGACGAACTTTGGACCATTGGAAATCTCTTGAAATTGTCTACAACTTTGTTTTTTTTAGTTTTTTCTATTTCCTTACCATTTTCCCAGGGAGGGTGTTTTAGTAAAAACGCATCTTTTAAAAGATGATTTTAAAAAAGCATATTTTAAATGATGTATTTTTACTAAAACGCCTACCCCAGAAAAATGGTAAGGAATTAGAAAGAATGCAAAACAAAAAGGTTGTAGAGAATTTCAAAAGATTTTGACTAGTCTAAAGTCTACCCAATTCTGAGTTACGAGCGAAACGTTATTCTCAAAATACAAAATATTCCATGAATATTTTCACTTTTTGTTAAACAGGATACATAGAAGAGGGTAGAATGTTATCTTCTTAGTGAGGGCCTTGAACTCTTTAAACTTGGAGAAGGTCTTTGATTTGTTCTTGAGGGAATAAACCCATATTTCCTTACTAAAATCATAAATAAATGTCAGAAAATAAAAACTTTCTTCTATGGTTTGAGTTTGCATGGGCCCACATAGGTCTTTATGAACTATCTCATGATGTTTTTTGGCTCGATATGTGGAAGTGGGAAATTTGTCCCTTTGATGTTTCCCAGTGATACTCTCCTCACAGAATCTGGATTATTCATGTATAACTGGTAACCCCTTGACCATGGATGGTTTCTGCAGGAGACTGAGACCCTTGAAGGGAAGATGATTGAATCTACAGTTCCATAACAAGGTTTGATCTAGAATAGAAACATTATGGGCTACAAACTGTGCAAAGTTGGCACTCCTGACTCTAAGTGGGGATATCTTATTCTTGGTCATTTCAACTTTATCTATGAGTCTCCTAATGGGGGGTTAATCATAAATAACATAGTCTATATCAAAAAATTGAAGATCATAATTTTTCTGAATTAATTGACCTATATTTTTCAGATTGACATTCAAATGTGGTAGATAGAAAACCTCATGAATAAACTTATTTTCATTTTTCTTTCTAAATGCAGGAACAATACCTTTTCCTTTTGCTGGAACCAGAAATTCATCCCCTAGATTGATATTTGTGACAACATAGGAATCCAAACTACAGAAAAGTGACTTACTACCTGTCATATGATTGTTGCAACCAATATCTAGTAGTCATAAATCTAAGTTGCAATGTTATTCAATTTCTTGATAGGAGAGGAACATAAACTATAATGAGCCTTCTTCTTCTTTAGATATATTTTCTCTTCCACTATTCTAGTCTTCTTGCTTCTTTCTGCATTCTTGTTCATAGTGGCCATACTTCTTGCAATAGTTACACTAAATATTGGACTTATTGGTCCATCTCTTTCCTCTTCCCCTCTCACCTTGAGAGTTTTCAGAGTGCTCAGAGAGATCAAAATGTTCATGATTGGTTTTGACCTCTGTATGAGGATGCCCTCGACCTGTTCTTCCACTACCTTGTCCTCATATGCCTCGACCTATGTTGAGGGAAGCTTAGGTGTTGAAAGCATAGATCAATGACTCATCTTCTTGATTGAGTCAACCTTCATGAGATAGAAGTGATCTAGTCAATTCTTCTAGGGTGAACTGAGATAGATCTTTTGCTTCTTCTATGGTGGTTAGCACCATAGAAAATTTCTTAGTGAGAAACCTTAGAATATTCTAAGCAACTACCTTATGTTCTAGAGGTTGGCAATAGGTTTGAAATTGGGTTACAATGCATAAAAACCTAGTTACAAAATAATCTACATATTTCAGTTTCCTTCATTTTTAGACATTCAAACTGAAGTCGAATAGTTTGCAATATTACCATTTTTACTTGTGTGGGTCCCACACACTCCATGTGTCTTCATGATCAATTCCCACTTTGATTGTCCCTTGTATTTATTTATTTATCTCCTTTATTAAATATTTATTCCATTCTAATGTTGAAACATCATTTATTGTCCCCCTTATTCCAAATCCCAAAGCTTCCACCCCCAAACTAGGAAACTAGTATTTTTCCTTCTTGGAAATTATTTGAACCTTAGCATCAATTTGAAAAACTCTCATGAATATGGAAAATGTGATTAGTCCATTGTGACCCAATGCAAAATTTGGGAAATGGCAGTGGAACTACTAAATCACTTTTACTCTAGACCATAAATCAAGGAAATATAAGATATCACCACTATATCACCACTTTGAACCTAGTTAAGCTACTAAAATAGATGAGCATAACCATAATCCAAATGCAAAAACCATACACCATCTCGTTCATACAGTTGCATATGATCTGCTACGATGAAAGACATTGGCACATTGTTGTTGTATATCATGGACACTATCAATATATCTTCTCTTAATAAATAAAGAATGACCAAATCAGTCATCAAATATGGGGTCGTAAGGCTCAGTCATGGCATGAAACTGATATTATGTATTCTCTAGGTCCACTAAATATAGGAGTGATCATCATATGAATGCTCATCAACTAATGATCTATAGTAAAGGATTGGCTCATGAACATGCTCAAAATTTCTCTAGAATCAAGGTAGTTTCAGCTACTATGCATGTGACAACAAGGCCCATACTTCCCATCTCGGATAACTGCTAGACATGTGTTGTAATCTCACAGATCACATAAGGTTACCAATAATACATACTAAAACATACATACATAACAGAGAAAAGAGACAATAACTAATAGATTGAATAACATATTATATTAGCATGAGAGGGTCCATACAATACAGAGAATTGAACTGAGTTCTCTTCTGGCTCAATAGCCTAATATATATGATTACAAAACAGTTACAAAATAACTACCTATTGGTTCGGTGAACCGACATGACCTTAGGTGGCCGACCTAATCTCTAGTTTGGTCGTTCGACCGACTTAGTCGGTTGATCGACTTAGTCGTCTGATCGACTTAGTCGGCTGATCGACTAAGTCAGCTATCGTTCAAGTCGACTTATCAACTTTCTCCTCCAACATCTCCCCCACGAACAAAATGTTTCTTTGTCCTGAAGAAATAGGGAGGTACAAAATTCTTTTTATCTATCTTAGTAGTCATTATGATGTGCCTGGTCTTCATGGGCTGTGAAGTCTGATGGTCAGTCTTTTTTGTACATAGACTTCGACAATTGTTGGGCCTTTCACTGCTAGGTGATGTTGGAAATCTGTCCAACATTGTAATATTTTCTAGATGTCGATGGTGAGTGTAGTTAGACTTGATAAGATCGACATATTCTATGAAATGGAGACTTCAGCTATTCTCTCCCTGTCGGGACCCATAAACTGATCCTTCTCTTCTGCAATCTCGACAAGTCGTTTCATCTACAGGAAGATGATGTCAACTTTTTCCAAGTTGGGGATAGCTTGGTGCACCCACTGATGTGCTTCCCTCTCAAGTTTCTGTAGCTTTGCTGTCTCAAGCACTATTTGTTCTTCTATTGTGGTTCTTAGTGCTTCATCAATGGTTTTCCTGTTTTCAAGTGCTTGGATCCCTTGCCGAGTCTGCCAACTTTGCTGATAGACTTTTCTGTAGTAAGCAGGCCAATCTTGCAGTATTTCTTCAGTGATGATGGACTCCTCTATGTGATCTTGCAACACTTTATAAGCTTCAGAAAAGGCTATGTGTTGCGTCATTAGGAGGCGGGAAATTTCTTCTTTTTTCTCCTCCTTTGTTTCTTGAATCTGTGCTTGGAGTGCTGACACCATGCTTTCAAATAGCTGATATGCTCTTTCGAGTAGTTTGTCAGTGTAGACCTCTATGGGGCCTGGAATTACTAATTGTACAATATTTCTACATTTTTTGAGGAACTCAACCTGTTCTTCGACCTTGTTGTCGAGTTCCTTACATCTCTGCTGGCTCCTTGTCTTTGCTTCGACTGCTAGGGTTTTCAGAAGTTGTCCTAGCTCTGCATCAGTCAGTGAGGTTGCATCTTTCAATTTGATATGGACCTTTGATGGCTGTCCATGCTGCTCCTTCTTTTGTTTCTCCTTCCTCTTCTTATGCTTTTTTGTCTTTTTTTGTGTCAGCACCTATGTACCTACAAAAGTTGAGTCAGGATTTTCGGTTTGTGGTATAGTGGTTGATGGTTTCTCTATTTGGGGAGGTGGGATGACTACTGCCTCTGGTTGGTTAGATGCAGGGNGTAGTTGGTTCTGATGGTTGTGGTGGGGTTTATTCTGAGTCGGGGGGTGGTGGTGGTGGTGGTGATGGATTTGGTGAATGGTCAAGGGTGATTGGGTTGGTGGAAGTGAGGCCAAGAGGTGGGTTGTTGGGATGGGGAGGTGAGTCCAAGTCTAAGAACATTTGGTTAATTTGCGATTTATGTCCTTGTCATTTTCTTCGCCTCTGATCGGTACAGCAGCTGGTAGGTTAGTTTGGGGTACAGTCGGAGTGATAGTCATGGTTCGACGTGCGGTAACTTTAGCTTCCTTATCAGGATTTCTCTTGAAAGTTGAAGTGATAGTTGCAAAGGTTTGTGACTGGAATTCATGACTTGGTTGGTATCCACCAACCTTGAAGAGAGGTGATTTTGTGGATAGCTTCTGTACCGACATGAATATCTCAAGCAGTTTCTCAATGAATGCCTGCAAATCTCTTCCCTTGTTGAAATTTTCTTTGACAGCTTCCGACATAGCATTTTTGCACAAGTCGAGTGGGCTTATCGAATGTTGTTATGGTACTTGCTCCTCTATTAATTTTGTCGGGGATGGAGGTGGAGGCATAGACATAAGATCTACGACGTTTTCAGGAATCGTCGTGTGGGTGATCTTGGATTTCTTTGGTCGTCCTGGTAGTGCTCCTGCCTCGACAAATCTTTGAAACTGGGTTTCCATCGGCACTTTATTTGCTATGGATTATTCTATTATGTCAATGGTTGTAGCTCCCAGTTCCTCCTCATCGTCTGATGATTTTGTAATGATAAGCTTACGCTTACCTTTTCCCTATTGTCATTGTTGTGTTCTTTTTTTTTTCTTGCAGCTATTATCTCTTTAGACAGTTTTTTTATAATGCCTTTTGTGATAGCATACTCTGGGTTTTCTAGTTCTGTCTCTCCCCTTGGCTCCTGGTTCAAGATGATACTTTCTACAGTCGGAGTGATTACCTATTGCTCTGCCTATGTTTATTATGTCTGTGGTTATGCCCTCTGTGCTGTCGAAGGTTTGATGATGATTTGAATTCAGCCAGTGTGTTCGACTGGTGTCTCCTCCGACACAAAGGTACTGATGTAGAGGTTTAGCTCATAGTCTTCTTCTTTCTCTTGGTCGGTTAACAGCTCCTTGATCAAGAATTCGATCTTCTTTGTTGTCACTGGTACTGGTATTTTTGTTTTAGCTTGTCAAGATAGCTCCCGAAAGATCTGGTCGACCGATGGATAATAGTTGAGGGCTTTTACATTTGAGTCGGCACCCTGTATGTACCACACCGAAGTATGGTTAAGCTCCAGCTGGATATGGGACTTTGTCGGTAGACTTCGTTGGATGTTTTGAGGAACCCTCCATCTAGTTGTGCAAACTTTTAGCTGTTGGAGCTAGTTCTCCAACAACACTTTTCCGTCTTCAAGTTCCTTCAAGGTTCCTTTCTGGGAGAATGGTTTGAATCTCCACATGTCAAACCTTTTCGGTTCTTGAAAAATTGGGTTTCCTTCGGGGAAAATATGGTACATGACTATCCATAGTATGAGGGAGGGGAACCTGATGATTCCTCCTGTCTCTTGGCATCTTTCACAGATGGTCTTAACCATGTCGGTGACATATTCATCCCATCTGTATATCTTTCCATTTGTTGCAATGGTGTCGATAGCTTCTAACATGTCTAATTTGAGGTCACTGCCTCGAACTGCTAGGGTGAGTGTTATGGCTATTATTTTGGCCACAATCTATGGCGTTCGGGCTGTGATTTGACTAATCATCAACCCCTTAGAGTTTTTTCCTGAAGCCGGCCCAGTTAGTTCTTTGACCAGTCCTTCTTTAATACCAACTGGTACTGGGTCTCCTATGTTTGAGAGACCTGTCAGCTTGGAGATGACTTCCACAGAGATGTCGACCGGTTGGTCGAAGTAGAACCGACCGTTGTGGTACCAACTTATGATAAATTTTACGGTTGTTTCCTTGGTGCCATCGAAGCTTGGCATGAGCGGTGCATTGACATAGTTGAAGATGGTACTGTATTTTATTTTCTCTGTAGCTTGAGTAGGCTTCTTGTTGACATAAGCCCATTCTTGCATCTTGGTCCATAGTTTTTGCCATGATCCTTCATGCACCTTAGCATTCTTAATGTTCTTTAGCCTTCGGACTAAAGGTGTTTCTGCAATCTGTAATTCCTTGTCTTTGGCTAAGGCTCTAGTCTGTTTGGGTGCCATCTTGTCGATTTGGTGGTCGATTTCACTAAGGTATTCTCGGCTTCCAGTCGTTTGGATGCTCTGATGCTCTCTCGATATGAATTGCGGTAAATGATCCTTCGATAGTCTAGTATTTATAGGTGATGCTTTGGATGTTTTTGTTGAGAAGTGTATTAATGGCGGACGTCATGTTCCAGCTAGAACACTTGAGTGTGTGTTAATAGTGAATTGCTTTTGACACTCGAGGTTATGAATGCGCGATGGGACTATCAAGTTCATCAGTCGATGTCGGTTATGAAAATGGTTGATAGTGTTATGTGGATGGTCATGATGTCGGTTGTCGAAGTGGTAATTTCCTTTTATAGTTTTCTGCATGTATGGTATTATTTTTCTTTTTGGATTTTTATATTTTTATAGATTTTGGTTTAACTGTTATGGTCGTTATAGGATTTTTTTTTTTTTTTCACTATGTATATTTCTAGTTTCTGTAGCGTTTTAGTCGAGCTCCATTAACGAGTTTCTGAAATACTATGCCTTGTAACATCCTTAGTCGAACTGATCCGTTGGTATGTATCTCTTCGAAAACATAGGGTCCCATCCATTCTGTATGGATCTTTTTAGGTGTACCTTTTACCCGACTATTGTATAATAAAGCAATATCTCCTACCAATAAGTTTTTGTTTTTGATGTTTCTGTTGTGCCATGCTTTCTGTTGCTATTTCTGGATTTCTTGATGTTGTATTGCCATTAGTCGGTGTTCTTCAAGTTTGATTAGTTGCAATAGTCGGTCCTTTCTTCCTTGTTTGACATCAACATGTAGGATCTCTGCGATAATAGGTGTCGGTTGTCAGAAGTGTAGTGGAACTACTGCTTCTTGTCCATAGACTAGTTGAAAAGAGTTTGGTCGGTCAAGCATTTATATGTTGTTCTGTATGCCCATAATACTGTAGGTATTTTCTCGTCCCAGTCGTCCTTATCAGCATTACATATTTTGGTTAGTCCTCTTGTTAATGTTGTATTAAATGCTTCAATTGCTCCATTCAACTGAGGATGGTATGTTGTACTCTGACGGTGGTCGATTTGGAACTGGTCGATTAGGGTTTTGATAGTTCTACTGATGAAGTGTGTTCCCTAGTCGCTAATTAGGGTTAGTGGACATCCAAATCTGGTGATGATATTTTCATAGATAAACTTAGCAGCTATCTCACTAGAACATGTGTCGACTGGTTTGGCCTCTGCCCATTTAGTTACATATTCGACTACAGTTATGATGTACCTTGCCCCTGTTCTTTTTGCTAGTATAGGGAATGGTCCTATGAAGTCGATGGCCCAAATTTCGAATGTCAAAATTGGGTTTACTGATATCAAAGGCATTTTCATGCTAGGGAGAGGTCGACCTAGTCATTGAAATCTATCACATTGACTCACAAAATTTTTGCAATCTCTGTGAAGTGTCGATCACCATAACCCTGACTGTTGGATTTTCTTTGCAGTTGTGTCTGCCTGGAAATTTCCTCCTACAGGTCCATAATGTGCTTCAAGCATAATGTTGTCTCATTCATGTTCTAGTACAAACCTTCTAAGGATGTCATCTAATCCCATTTTGTATAAGAATCCATTTATAAAACCGTATGGTACAGCCTTCATAGATAAGATTTGCTTCTTCTTTGTACTCATTCCTTCTGGTGCTTGTCCATCTTCTAAGAATTGGGCTATTTCTTCTAATTCTGCTGGGACTGCTTCTATCCGAAATAGATGTACATCAGGTAAGTCATCTTCAACTCCTGTCGGCTCTTCTCCTGTGTCAATTCGGGATAAATGGTCCGGACTGACATTTAACTTGCCTGGTCTTATAACAACTTTGAATTTGAATTCTTGGAATAATAGTAGCCATCGACAAATCCTTCCATGATGTAGTGGTTTATTGACGAGATATTTAAGTGCCTGATGGTCTGTATAGAATATAAATGGGTTAGATAGAAGATAATGTCGATATTTTTGTAATGAGAAGACCATTCCTAATGCTTCTCTTTCTGTTGTCGAATAGTTTCTCTTAGCTTTGTTTAATTTTCTACTACTGTAAACTATAGGATAATCCATTCCATCATCTCATGGTTGAGTTAAGATTGCTCCTATTGCTAGGTCTGATGCATCAATATGAACATGGAATTTGATCGACCAGTTTGGAAACCTTAGGATTGGTGATTCGACTAGTTTTCTTTTTAATTTTTCAAATGATAGATGGCACTCTTCTGTCTAGTTGAACTCTTTATCTTCCCTTAATATCTCTTATAGTGCATAGGTCATATCTGAATAATACCTTATAAATTTTATGTAATAACATGTGTGGCCAAGTAGCACCCTAACTTGTTTTGGGTTTACTGGTGGTTTTAGGTCGAGGATAATTTTAATTTTTGCAAAGTCAACCTTAATACCTTCCTTACAGACAATGTTCCCTAATAATATCCCTATGGGGGTCACAAATATGCATTTCCTAATGTTCAGGGATAGTTGAATTTGTCGACATCTCTCCAACATAATCCTGAGCCATTTGCAATGATCTTTGAACATGGAGTATATTTTCCATTCATCAAAGTATACTGCCATGGTCTTGTAAATATATTCATGCAATGTTTTGACAACAATTCTAGAAAATACTGCAGGTGCATTCTTTAATCCAAAAGGCATAACCTTATAAGAAAATGAGCCAAATTCACATACAATGGTTGTCTTTTTTTGGTCTTCTTTAGCTATTGGCACTTGGTTATAACCTGAGCATCCATCCGTAAATGAGTAGCATTCATGTCCTGCAACCTCATTTCAGATTTCATCTACATAAGGAGTTGGAAATGGGTCTGTCAGTGTCACTTTATTTAGTTCTCTAAAGTCAACACAAATTCTTAGTTTGGTCGGATCATGTTTCTTAGGTTGTACAACCATTGGACTTTCCCATTTTGATTGGTCAATAGGATAGATGATGCCTACTGCAAGCATGTTATCAATTTTCTTTTTTACTATCTCTTTGTATTTGTGAGCTAGCTTATATGGCCTTTTCTTCACAGGTCGAACATCAAGTTTAGTGTCAATCTTCATTTCTCCCATTCCATGGACTAAGCCTTTGAGGTCTTTATAATCTCTAGAAAATACATCTTGGAACTCTTTTAATAAGTTCACTATCTATGTGGTCTACTCTTCACTCCAGTAGTCACCAATCTTTGCCATTTTTGGTCGATCATCATTTGAGATGTCGAATTCTCTAGTTTTGACTTTAGCATATAGTCATTCTAGTGCTTTGACTTCATTGATTGGTTGACTTCCTTCCTTAAACTATGAGAATGTGGCAGGGAATTCAGCTGCAATCATTCTATCGGTATCCTGTTTGTCGGTTGTTTCCACTTTAAGGACTATACAAATAGGTTTGGTCGTTTTGACATGGTTTGATTTCCATCTAAACCTTTTCCCTTCTGTATTTTCATTTTCTAACTGTAGTCTTGTCGACTGTGGTTTTGTCCCGGTTTGTATATTTTTGCATTTCATTGTCTGTCGGTTATATTTTAAGGGTTTGTTTTCTGTCGACTGTATAAAGTGTTTAATCTATTTTGTTGGTTCAACCAAGTTTTCATTTTGTGGGATAAAGTTAAAATCTTCAATGAAATTTTCTCTGACTTCATGCCATAAGAATGTTTCACCTCTAGCTTCTTTCATTTTATACCATTTGTTTGGTAAGTCGGAGAGGGTTGATGGGAACAGGTGTGGCCATGCTCGTTCATCCTTGTATCCAAGTTTTCTCCATTCTTTTTCACATGTCTTAATATGATCTTCTAGATTCTATCCTTGAGTCAATATATGTATCTGAGCCTGTTTGGTTAAATTATTTCCTCCAAACCTTTCTACAAAGTAAGTCGAAGCTGATGTCTAGGTCTGCAATCTTGTCTGATGGGTATCCCACCATCGAGCAACTTGGCCTGTAAAAGTTTTTACTAGGCTTTGAAGTCGGCCATGGTCACCAATATTTTTGGAAACTTGTTCTACATGCATGACTGGTGATTCTCTTTCCTTGTATCTTGGTATTTGTGTAGTACTTATATTGGTAGGTTGTAAAGTAGGGTATTCCCTAATTTTCTTCTCAAACATTTTTGGGACAATGGACACTATGACGCACTACTAGGTGGGATTTTTCTGCACTTTTTGAATAGTCCAACACCCTCTTGCTTGTGTTTCGTAGTTCTCAATCTCCCAATCATATAATTCTACATCTTAATTGTAACCGACTAAGTCTTGGTTTCCTAAATGAAGTTATTTGTAGATATTAGGTTCTGTATAATCTGCATTGTTTTGAATCTGGTAGAGTTGTCGGATGTAGACTTCTTCATCAATAGGTTCAGTCCAAGATTCTCCTTGAGATGTATGAATATGTACAATGACCTTTTGTCCATTTCCTTTTAATTTGATTCTCTCTTTGTCCAGGGATATCGATGCTTTCATCTTTCTACCCCAAGGTCGACCTACTAACGCTGGGAAGGAACTGGATCCTTCCTTAGAGTCAATGATTTTGAAGTCGACTTTGGTCAAGATTCCTTTTATAGTTGTGTCAACATTTTTCCAGACTCCAATAGATTCAATTAGGCCCTGGTAGGCTAGTTTCAGGTATATGCCTAACTCATATTGTCGAGGTATGCCCATTTGTTCCCGAGTGTCATGAGTCATGATGTTTACTTGTGATCCAAAGTTGAGCACTGCTTATCGGACATGGTATCCTTCAATTTCCAAGTCGATAAGTGGGTCGGCATCACCTTTATCTTTTTTATTTAAACTATAGATATTCTTTGTTTTTTTTTCGCTATTGTTGTGGTTTATTTCATATAGCAAATCGATGAACTGAGATACTGAGTTTTCTTTTTGTACGAGCTGTATTAATTCTTTTATTGTGTTATGTCGATTGTCGTTAGCTTGTTCCTATCGTGCAAATTATTTGAATACATTTGTTGCTTCTTTGTATGTTTGTTTTTCTTTAAGTGGATCAGGGTAGACAATTTTCTCTTTTATTTTGCTAATTCTTGGGTTATCACTTCCTGTTTTTGTCCCTTTTCGGGTTACAATATGCAATTGTTTTGTGTTTATTACATCATTTTTTTGCACACACGACAAGAAATTAACATTTTTCTTTGTATTTATTTTTTCCAACATGGTAGGGCAATCCTCTAGTGAGTGATCCCCTACTCCACAATGAGTACAAAATTTGAGGTTAGTTCTGTCTTTATATGGACAGTCTGCATACCGATGTTCCTCCTTATAACATGTAAAGCATTGGATAGGTCGACATGGTTGGTTGTCTTGAATTCCAGAGAATCGACCTTGACCTCCATAGCCTCCACGTTGATTGTCATACTGGCACTCGTATCTTCAGCCTTCATATCTCTGACTGTTCTAATCATTTGGTAAGTTGTTTTGCTCATTATTTTGTGCAACTGTAGTGGTTTGTTAGACTGCATGATAATTCTATTGGTTCTTCAGGTTCAAATGGTAGTTCATTGTGTTATGATTTTTAGTTTCATAGATTGCACACCAAGAAGCCTTGTCGTTCTTCATGTTGAATGGGAAATCTTTTGTCAAGTGGTCTCCATGATCCTGGAAAATGTTGCAAAAATATTTTGTCTACACGAATCGAACGTCCTGTCGGCTGTATTCCTGTCGACGGTTATCTTTGGAATGTCCAGCTGTCGAGCACTTTGTGCACCAGATATCCTGATTTTTGAGGTTTAATTCCTTTAAAGACTTATGTACACTCTCAAGCTGTTCTTATAGTCTATGATCAGTGGAGTATGCTGGTATGTCCTCATCCATTTCCACTTGGAGAGCTTTTGTAAGCGCATCTTCGTAAGACTTGAATATTTCCAGACTTATGTGTTGGCATATTTTCTGAGATAAACCTGCAAGAAACCACTAGATTAATAATTGTTCATCTATAACATAGTCTAGTTGGCTAAGAAGGTCTTTCCATCACTTATCATAATCATGGATAGTTTCTCCTGGCTTCTGCAATGTTGTTTTAAATTTTTTTGCTGCCAGATGTTTTGCATCTGGAGTTTTGAAAAATGATAGAAATTACGCTTTGATCTCGAATTTGGTTGCTCGAGGTTGTCTTTTAGAAAAGGTCATATACCAAGTTAATGCCCTTTTCCTCAAGGCACTTGAGAACTGTGCCATCTGTCTGTCTTCATCTGTAACTTGGTTAGCCTCCCAAGTTGACTCATAGACGAACCAGTGTCATCTGGGGTCCTCATCCCCCTCATATAGAGGAATGTGTGCTGACCTATGACCCATGTCGAAGTCACTGTCGCTACTTTCAGGAGGTGGTGGTGGTGGAGGTGGGGGTGGGTTTTGTGGGGGTAGTGGGTTTATTGGCTTATTCGTCTCTGTGGAACTATGGTCGACAGAACTCTCATTCCCGTCAGTTGTCAATTCTTCTTCGACCAATAGTCAGTTAGTGTCGATTTCTTCTGACGATGTCCCACTGCAACTATTTGTCTGCAGTTTTGAATGTTCTATGTCCTCCAAAGCTGTATTTGGCAGGGAGGGTGCTCCTTCATGTGTTGGTGAAAGTAAGTGGATACTTTGGTTGGAGGGTACCGCTTGAAAGGTAACCCAATTTCCTTCTTCTAGTCGACGGATAATGAGGTGTCTTCCAGTGTATGTCTTGCCGTCTAGTTGACTCCATATACCAAAGTCACCAGCTCCTAGTCAAAGGTCCTCTTCGACAATAGTTTGTATCCGGGTACATGGATTCAATGGAGATAGAGTTGTTCCTTCATGGGGAGCTCTTAATTGGAGAGCTTCTGGCTTCTCTATCCACAATTATTCCTCTGTAGGGGATGCCTCTTCTTCCATGCCTTCTTCTTGTCGGTCATGACCTGACTCTGGCAGATTTCTTTCCTGGTCAATCGCCCTAGTACTCCTTCCTCTGTGCAGCGCTAAGGCTCTTTCTCTTCTTTCTTCCCTCCTTTGTTGTCTCTCTTCCCTCTCTATTTTTTGAATGTCCGACATACCTTTGTGTGATACTATTTTCTTGATTTCCCTTTTGGTCGAATTCTCATTACTGGTGAATGGTATCTGCTTCTAGGTGACTAGAATCCACTCCACTTTATCCCGACATATGACCAGCTACCCCCCCATAGCCTACCCGACACTTTTAGAAAGCCCGAATATTTCGGTCTACTTGCTTAGGAAGTATTCCCACTCCCTTTCTGCAATGAATTTTTCCCACCTCTTTTTCTTTTTCACCTAGTTAGGGTTTAATGGCGGTCCATGAAGTGATGGACGAGGTTTGACAATATGACCCACTCCCTTCTCGATCAGGAATTTAAACAACAAGTTCAGTAAGGAACATAGAAATTGCTCAGTGAGGTCTGTGTAAAAAATTTCCTTGACAGTTTCCACGGCGAATTTTTGTCTTCTACTGCTTGCTCCTCCCAGAAGTTGTTGGCAATTTTTTCAAACCACTCTGACAAGTTTGTTCTTCCCCCTTGGATCAGTTTTTCTAGAAACTGTTGATCTTTAGTCCCTTCCAGTTTTTTGATCCAGGAGTTTCTTTAGAAGTTGGGGCACTAATTCTACAAAATTCCCATGTGTTTTTGTAAATAATATTGCTTTTGCTTGTGCAATCATTAATCTGTTTCTTCGTGCGTAATTCTACAAATAATTTGCAACTTTATGTTCCCACCAGTCCTTAATCTCATGTTCTGACATCATCTGTTTGCATACATCTCAGACATGTAGTCCCGGCGACGGAACCAATGTTGTAATCTCACAGATCACATAAGGTTACCAATAATACATACTAAAACATACATACATAATAGAGACAAGAGACAAGAACTAATATATTGAATAAAAAATTATATTAGCATGAGAGGGTCCATACAATACAGAGAACTAAACCAAGTTCTCTTCTGGATCAACAGCCTAATATATATGATTACAAAATAGTTACAAAATAACCACTTGTCGGTTCGGTGAATCGACATGACCTTAGGTGGCTGACCTAATCTCTAGTTTATTCGGTCGACGAACTTAGTCGGCTGATCGACTTAGTCGGTTGATCGACTAAGTCGGCTATAGTTCAAGTCGACTTATCGACTTACTCCTCCAACAACATGTTATAAAAAGAAATAATCCATATGCTTACATATTTTTTTAAAATTTTCCATAGGTTTGAAACTGATGGCTTGGCATGGAGATGTTTTATTGCATCTCTTTTACAATTCTTGTGGTTAGAGATTTCATAACGAAATTTTTACATCATTATACATTTTAACTTTTTAGTGACAAGTAAAATCTATCAGTTTCTTGTTTGAAGGAACATGATATAGGAAATGTGTAGAGTCGATTTGACTGAAATGGTCCATCTGTTACCTCTTCCCCTCTCACCTTGAGAGTTGTCAGAGTGCTCAGTGAGATCAAAATGTTCATGATTGGTTTTGTCCTCTATATGAGGATGCCCTCAACCTATTATTCCACTACCTCATCCTCATTTGCCTCGACCTATGTTGAGGGAATATTAGGTGTTGAAAGCATTGATCAACGACTCATCTTCTTGATTGAGTCGAGCTTCATGAGATAGAAGTGATCTAGTCAATTCTTCTAGGGTGAACTGAGATAGATATTTTGCTTCTTCTATGGTGGTTAGCACCATAGAAAATTTCTTGGTGAGAAACCTTAGAATATTCTAAGCAACTACCTTATGTTCTAGAGGTTGGCGATAGGTTTGAAATTGGGTTACAATGCCCGAAAACCTAGTTATAAACTAATCTACATTTTTCAGTTTCCTTCATTTTTAGACATTCAAACTGAAGTCGAAGAGTTTGAAATAATATGGTTTGTTCCCTTGTAGGAGGATGTAAGAAGATTCCAAGATTAATGTGCACTGGTAGCGCCAGAGATTCATAGGAAAATGGACTCCTCGATGCAACTTTGAACCAGCCATTTGGCTGTGAGCTATCAGTTTCAACAAGCTTCTAAGAAATTCTTCTGGGCATTACTCATTACAGCCAGAGCAATAGCATCAGTTTCTTTGAACTCAGTTTCAACCATATCCCAACATTTGTTGAGATAGTGAAATGTCTTCATCTTGATAGACCAAAACTCATAGTTGGTACTGATTAGTACATGTCCAGAGACCTGCTTCAAATGTGAGATGCTTATGGTGGTAGTATCCATGCTGGTATGACTAACTAGAGATCCTTCTTTTTTTTGAATTGTTTAAAATAGTCGACGCAACCTGTATACCTACGCAAGGCGTTAGAAGGGTGCGTCAATCAATAATCTTGTAAGTGAACAGTGAATGACACACTTTTCCATTTTATAAGGTGTGTCACTGACGCTCTTTTCCTTAAGACAAGGTGTGTCACTGATGCACTTTTCCTTTGGACGCGGTGTGCCAGTGGTGTCAGTGACACTATTTTCCTTCATGCAAGGTGTGTCATCGATGCACTTTTTCTTCATATGAGATGCATCAGTGATGCACTTTTCACTACTACATACAGGGGGGGATTAAGACAATATTTGAGATGAAACTTTTGTAAATTGTCTCAACTTAAGAAAAAAAAAATTGTGTATTGTCTTAAATATCGTATTTAAGCGGGTCTCTTAAACTATTGTCTTAAATTTAAGACAATAGTTTAAGACACTCAAAGACAATATTTAAGGAAATACACACAAATTTATTTTTGTCTTAAGTTGAGACAATTTACAAAAGTATAGTCTCAAATATTGTCTTGATATCCCCATCTATGTAAATTGTGACAATTTACACAAATATTGTCTCAATACCTTCTTTTTTCTCTTTAAATACTATTTTCTTAAAAAAAACTATAATATCCTATATTGTGTTGATTTTTGGAAGGACACACTAGAATTGGAGGTATATATTGAGCTAGTGCCCTTTAAACAAGTAAGGAAAAAATATATATTGTTGTGTAAAACCAAAAAAAAATGCCATATCAACCTAAACATGATTCAGAGAATTTGAACCTTGAGGTTTGAAATTCATCGAATTCCAAGGGAAAAAAGATTCGAATTAAATTCGGTGAATTTCAAAAACGAACTTTATCAAATTCGAATGTAAAAGCGAATTAAATGGCGAATTTAATAAAAAATCGAAAAAAACCTTGCGGTTTTAACCCCAGTGCGATTGCGCTCATGGCTTAGTCTTACGGTTCAGGTTTACTAGGGTATAAAGTTTTCCAAGCGTGTTCAGGCCCCAAATTCACGATAGAAGTTTCCTCTCTTCTCCATGCGTGGCCACAAAACACGAATTATTTTTTCTAGTTTCCCTCTCTGTTCAACTTCAGTGTTCACATCTTTTCATGATTCGGAGGCTACAGCTTGGTTGTATGTTGTAGCTCAGAGCTTCGATGCCACTAATCAATGTGCTCAATTCACAGCTCATAGAATCACAACCTGACATCGATGACATCAACTCACAGCCGACGATTTTTTTCCAACAATTTTGGACTCTTGGCTCCAGTGATTTTGTAGATTTCCAGCTTCTCAATTTTGGACTCTTGGATCCAACAATTTTGTATATTTATAGTCACCAAATCACAAGTGCACATTGTACACTGGTACACTGTAGCCTATAGGTATGATTGTATCCACCTTTCACTACCCAATTAGCAAACCTCCACGGTTCCATTGCCCAAACGCCATAGGCTCTAGGTGGTTCAAATTTTCAAGCTTATAAAATGAAGTTTGAACTCATTAACTTCTAATATCTCAACTTTGCATCTTAGAGTTTTAAAATTTTAGGTTGTAACTTCATACTTCTATCATATATGTTTATTTTTTTTAAAGACTAAGACATGCTTTAAAATACAAACAATGCAGAAAATTTTGCTATGGCACCTTCAAAATCAATAGCTGAAGGATGGAAACATGTTGAGAAACGTGATGGGTTAGGGAATCATCTCAAATGTAAATTATGTAACCTTGAATTTGTTGGAACATTAACAAGAGTGATGGACCACCTACTGTCTATTACTAATGGTAAAGGTGGTGGTGTCATTGGCTGCCTTGGGGTGTTTGTAGAGTTGAAAGAAGTGCTTGAAAATGATTATGAAAGAATAAAAAAAGATAAGGAAGTGAATGAAAACAAAAAATAAAATCATTGCAACAAATATTGCAATGTCTTACAGCTTCTTTCCTTCATTTTCTCCAAATATTGCTAATGTTGGAAGTTGATGTAGTCAACAAAATCATTTGGCATAACCACATTAAATAGTCTTTGGAAGCCTATAGAAAAGCAGGATGTTGATGATGCTTTAGATGATATGTTTTATGTATCTTCTATATCATTTAAAGTGGCCAAAAACCCTTACGTTATCCATGCGTGCAAGAAGATTGTAGATTTTGGAAAAGGAAATTTACCTCCTAGTTCAGAGAAATTAAGGACAACTCTATTAAAGATGTCAAATGAAAGGGTGAAAAATAGGTTGGATAAGATCAAGGAGTCTTGGAAACAAACAGGATGCACAATTTTATCAAATGGATGGTTAGATATGTGTTATAGGCCACTGATCAATGTGTTAATTTATTTCCCTAAAGGGGTTTTGTTTTTTAAGGTAGCGGAAGCAGGAGGGAAAAGGAAGGATTCTGAATAAATATTTAAGATTTTAGAGGAAGCCATTCTTGAAGTTGGAGAAAAAATTGTGTTCCAAGTAGTAACTGGCAATGCCTCAAACTGTGTAGGAGCAGGAAAGATGATAATGGATCAATATGGAACAATTTATTGAACCCCCTTTGTAGCTCATGGCCTTGACTTATTGTTGCATGATTTAGCAAATTTTCCATGGATTAATGAGACAGTTCGAAAGGGGAAACATATTTCTCACTTCATATTTAAACATCACCTCACATTGAGCTTGTATAGGAAGCAAGCATCTAGAGAGTTGTTAAGGCCTCATGAAACCAGATTTGCTACATATTACATTACTCTTAAAAGGGTGGTTGAAGAGAAGAGCAGTAAGAGGTGTTATTTGAAGCACCGAGTGGGAAAATTATCGGCTTTCAAAAGAATCCAATGGAAAGGAGTTGGAACAAATCATTTTAGGCAATGCTTTTTGGGAAAATAGTGTAAAAGTTCTAAAAATATGTGAACCAATTGTTGAGATGCTTAGGATGGTTGATAGTGACACCCCTTCCATGGGTTTTGTTTATGAAGGCATGGATCATTGTAACGAATATATTCGTATGTGCTTTGACAACATGGAAAATGAGTATAGGAAAATATGGGAGGTGATTGATGAAAGATGGAAAATGGTGCATAGTCCTCTGCATGTGCCAGCTTGTTATTTGGACCCAAGATTGTTTGGGATAGAAATAAACAATGATGTAGAAGCCATGAGTGGCGTTTATGAAGTTATTGAGCGGTTGGTTCTAGATCTAGAAGAATCTAGGAGACTTCAAGAGCAGATTCAAGCATACAAATTAGAAGATGGCATATTTGGAAAGATTTATGCCATACATGACAGGGCCAACTTTCCTCCAGGCCAATGGTGTCATTTTTATGGACCAGAAGCACTTGAAGTGCAAATATTTACAATTCATTTTTTGAGCTAAGGATCAAATGCATCTCCGTATGAAAGGAATTGGAGCAACTTCAACCACATTCAATCTAAACAGAAAAATAAATTACTAAGTACACGGTTGGAATACCTTGTGTATGTTCGTAGCAATTTGTAGTTGGCCTTAATCACTGTAGCCAAAGATAAATCTAGTTCCTCTTTCCCATAATTTCAACCTTTCCCAAATGGAGATTTTGTAGCAGAAGATGATCTTGGAATTGATGGTGACACTAGTCATGCTACTAGTGCTAATGATAATAGAGATTTAGCTGATGATCTCAATTCTATTTCTAATGGCCCATGTGCTCTTGATGATGTTAAGCTTTATGATGTTTCAAGTAGGCTAGAAGAATATGAATTTTAAGCTTGTTTTACATTTTGGAAAACAATTTGAGAGATCATACATATTTGACATTATGAACTTATTTTCAAATTTTGAAATTTAAGGAATATGAACTTCATTTTGCAGTTTAATGTTTAAACTTTGAATTATGGTTATGTTTTAAATTATGTTAAACAATTTTGCAGATGATAAGTATTTAGAATAAATTATGGGCATCTTCTTAAATTTAGATTATAAGTATTTCCAATGCATTATGGGCAGATTATTTTTAAATTACCTATTATGTTATTATGTTCTTTTTAAATTCTATATTTATGTTATAAACTTATAGTTTATGTATTTCTGCTTTCAATTATGTTAATATGTTATTTTTAAATTATGTATCAAGTTATAAACGTATAAGTTCTAGTATTTTTGCTTTATTTTTTTGGTTCACTAAACATATTTATTCTTATGTTTAGGAGATAGATTTCAGTTTTATTGTTTATTTTTAAACTATACATAATATATTTTATTTTATAGATTAAAATTTATTTTAATAGCATATATATATATATATATATATTTTAATCTCAAGACAAATCTCAAACGAACCTCATTCAAAAATTCCATTTCAAACTCAATCAAATGGTTCTCGAACTCGAATTCGAACTATGTAACTTAGATATCAACTAATAACACCTTAAGCAATGTCAAGATTATTTTATTTTTAAAGTATATGACAAATTTTCTGCTAATGAGACATCTATATTCTACTAGTACATGAAAATGAAGGAATATATATTTTAGTATCGAAACGAATATATATTTTAATATCCAAACAAGCAGAGTCTCAAAAATATATAAATATTTCGGTAAATGCATAATTTAATTTTTGTGGGAACCTACTCACTCACAAGATATAAGCGAACTCTGCACACGATAGAAGACTTGGATCACACATACTAGTAAGAGGCCCCATGGTGGGTCAATATGTTATCCGTTCGCCGCTTTCTCAGCATTCTCTACTGTGGAGACCAAAGACATTTAAGGCTGCAGAGGATAGTCATATACTAGAAAACCTTCATCAATGATTCCAAAAGAGTATGCATTTCAAGAAACAATCAACAAATCTCTGGAAAAAAATGGTATGGTGAGGGGATGGGGGTCGTTTTATAATGTGAGCAGGTGGTTGGACATGTGTAGAGTAACAACAGTGAGTCTACATGGGTATATGCAATAGAATTTTCACTTTCAATCTAGAGGCTTCTCCTCTAGAGGTGTGACCTTTACTTGCCAACCATGAAATAAATAAAAAAACTGAACGCAAAGGTTGGTTGGTCTTCTCCATAGATGTCGCCACTGTTATTTCTTACCAGAATTAGAAGTTTAAACTATAAGACACCCATTATTCCTATCCATTTCATCTATAGATAAATGGGTTTTAATTGGACGGACAAGACCACAGCTAGGGTGAGTTTATCGTTATGGTTGTAATTGAGGGACAGTCCTATATGTAGCAAGTGTTTTACGAGAGTTGCGGTTGGTTAAGCTCTAGAGCTCTTATGTTTCATTCCGAGAACATATTACACATAGCACAACATACAGATTATTTGAAAGTTCGCTTAATTAACAGAATCATTTGATAGAACATAAAATCTAAATATAAAGTTTCATAAATAGATCGTTTAAGAGTGGGTAGACGAATTTGTAAGCAATGCATAAATTTCTACAAATTTTGCTGAAATCATTATCGCCATTTGATTGAACATAAAATGAAAATATAAAGCTTTCATAATATTCAATAGCGAAAGCAATAAAGGAAACATAATCTTCTAGCGTGGAAAAACGAATTTACAAGCATTGCATTTTAGGGACATTCACCATACACCTTGAGACTATAGCAGGACACACTGCATTTGATAGTCCATTTTTTACTCAGCCATGTGTCAATGATGTAATTCGTCTCTTCTCCAATCACAAGAAAGCAAATATATCCTTAATTTGTCGTATCTATACTTGGTGTTGATGACTCCCATTTGTAGTCATGTTCTTTACTACAACATTGCTATCTTCGCGGTCGTCAAAGGGTGCACAACCTTCTAGTTACCTGCCAAGAAAAACAATAACTATAGGATCGGTTTATTGGTACAATATTTTTGGGAAAACAATTTACTTCTTAAGCCAGAAACGCAAACTTACTAGCTCATCCTGCAACGTCATGAGTTCTCATTAAATCTAATTAATATAAAATATCATAAAAAGATTTGGGAAAGATAGATACTATTCTCAAGTGTTATCAGAATTGAATCTATCTAAAACTAAAAACCTACCTTTATAAATTCAATTGACGAACTAAAATTCCATCAATAGTATTAAATAGTGAGGAGACCTTCTCGAGGTCACTTGAATTCAAGTGAAAACAACGTAGTGGAAATACAACTCATGTGTCATGCACACCATTATATTGCCATGAAAACATCTCCTCGAACATTACAAGATAAAAGAGTCCATGAACTAACGGTTGAATCATCCCCACATGGCCGTAAGTTGGATCGAAGGGAGCTCCCCGTTGCCATGGGGTCTTCACTCAGTGAACCTCTCACATAGCACGTGCAATCGTGGGATATTAAAGAATACCCTTAATTTCGATAGATATTGACCAATACTCTTTTTGTTGAAACCCCCTCCCAATACTTAAAACCTCCTCCCCGCCCATTTTTATACCCCAATCCTTATAAACCACCCTATCCCCCCACCTTAAACGCCTCATCCCCCCCAATCCCTGCAAATATTGGTTCAATTTTTGACAATTTTAAAACCCACAATATGAATTAACGTGATAGGATATTGGTCAACAAGTGAAATCCCCGTGCATGTCGCCCCCTTCTATGTATACGAAGAGACCAGAAATGCTAATGAATTCTAACAAACCATTTAATAACTTATTCCTAGCTAAAACATAAAAACCCAAATACTAGAAGAAATTGAAAAAACCACGACAAAAAGAAGCCACAGAGAAGCAATAAAGAACCAATTACTAGCAGCGTTAGTTTTGACGTTACAAAAGCTTGAATAAAAAACATATAGAAAAACAAAACCCACATGAGAGGATTATGCTATAATATTATAAGGAAATGAACAACCATTTTGAAACCTGCTCCATGAAAAAAAAATTTGAACAAACAATCACGTAAAAAGACGAGGTTATATGATAATAGAAAAGACACATGATCACTTATTGTTGAAAAAGTAACTCCCTATCATCTCATTCTATATAAGGCTCTTGCCGATATAATAATTGGCATGTTCATTTCGATCCTCTCTTTCTTGGATAAGTACCCCTACTACGACATATGTGGAAGATGATACATTTAGTAAAAATATGGGAAAAAGAATGGGGTCTCAGCGAGTTCCTATTTGTTGGTTATAGTTATCCCAGTTTATGGAAATCATGGAGGAGAAAGAACAAGAAGTCGTGAGCCTTATAAAAATATTCATGAGTAAGAGATGGCACTCTTAATGTAGAGATGGAGATGATGGGTGCCCGCAAGAAGCTGCTACCCAATTATGATGCAATGGGAGCGCGCTAGCAAAAAAACAGAAACACACATGCATCTTTGGACATGAGCACGCATTCCTGCTTCTCCAATGGCGAACCTCCACGTCGGATTGCTAATGTGGGCAATAGGATCAAGCATGTGCCCCTAATGATGCGCACACATGTATGGGCGTGCACGCATATCTGGGCACGTGCACATGTTTTGTGCGTATGCATACACGGACACACGCGCGTCCCTGTGTTTAAAAAAAACAGTGAACAGTTTGTATTCATTCACAAATGACCCACAAGCGTGCAAGCTACCCGAAAACGACGTCCAAGGAGGCCAAAATGACACCCATGAAGCCCAAAAGAAGTGTCCAAGCGACCTAAAATGACACCCACAACGTTGGAGTAATATATGGAGTAGTATTTGTATTTTTTTTGTTTTTTTACTGTTTTTTTAATGTTTTTTATTGTTTTTCAAATAAAATATAAAATTAAAATCCTTTGCAAATGTATTGAAATGGAAAAAAATTGATATTGCAGATACAAATTACCTAAACATAATGACAAATACCAATGAACCATCCCAACAAAGGAGTGAAAAAAACCAATTAGAGGACCCAATAAACCCTAAATTAAACGAAGAAAACCTCGAAGATAGATTTGGTGAACCACTAGAAAACCACGAAGATGAATTACACGGGGATTTAAACCAGTTAAGAATATTGAGTGATGAACTGAAGAACACCAAGGAACCCTCCCGGATTTCCTTCACCACATCACTACAAAACATAATAGAGTCTATCAACATTGCCCACAGTGAGATATTCAATTTGACCCATTATAGCACTCGAATGAGAGAACATTATGGAACTGGTATATCCAAAGAAGATATATAAAACCTGAATATTACAAAAGCCCAACTATAGAGAAAATTTACAGATCCAAGAATAGGACAGCCTCCAGATGTGAGGAAGAGGTGAGTTTGCATGGACTGGTGTAATTACCAACCACGGAGAGAAAACTAAAGGAAGAGATGTTCATGGTTTTTAACAAGCCTCCATGCAACAATGTCAAGGTCCCACAGTATTTTCTAAGGAAACTGTGGGTTGAGTTTGTGTCAGGGTTCCATGTGAAATACTTCAACATCACCGAGTTCTAGGGCATAGGTTTTGACTCAGCCCAAGATCGACCTCACGCCCACCGAAACCCACTCAAAGGACTTCGTGCACCTAGGCGAGATCCAAACCCACTTCCTCAACCCCCTGGGTTAGGTAGTGGGATAGATGAGATCCATGAGTCCGTTAGACGTACCACACAGTACCTTCTCAGGCATACCACATTTGTGGCTATGTCCTCACATAGCGAGCAGGACCACTCCAAGAGACACACTTCTACACAGTCTACTGGTGGTGGGTGAGGGAGAGCAGCTATAGGTGGTATCCAAGATTATCCATACTGCTCGATGGGACCAGTGCCACATCGTTGTTCTCATTGTGGGCATCTAGGACATGTTCCCACGTAGTAGCATGCCACAAAGAGCTACCTACACCATGTTAGTTATTGTTTTATTTAATGTTCAAGTATTGATTATACATTATGCAATCTACTAATTTCTAATAAATTTAACTTAGAATCAGATGTTGACGACTTGATTTGTTTTAATGTACAACTATTCAGTGTTGAGTCTCCAACATCTCGGTGGGAGGACATTGGTTCCTTCAACCTAGATGGAGCCATGACATTTGCAAAGGACATCGTGACACCATACACACAGGTAGTTTTCTTTCAGTAATTAAATTTAATGTTAGTAGTTAATATTTTCATCCAATGTATTTAATATTTAGTAATTGAATGTAAATATTTTTGTTTTTGCACAAGTGTCTACAGGAGTGAGTGACCAGCCATCCTCGTCGGGGATCAACAGATCCCCTCGTGAGTAGGTCTCGTGTAATAAAGTATAAATTTAATTTCAGTTTTGATGGCTTAGCTTTGTATAGTTATATATTTTTATGTACTAATATACGAGGCCATGAATATGTATGCAGGTCTGAGTACATAGACACATCGGTGTCACTATCTCTTTATCGACTGCCCTTTTCCCACCATATATGCCAGGAGTATCCCCTGGAATACATGTCCCTTTCCCTGCATCCCTTCCCACCTCATTCCATCCATCCCACAATTTTGTAATGGCGAGACCCTGGAAAGGCCCACAGTTTTGTAATGGCGAGACCTTCGGGCTGTCTATAAAAGCATATATCTTGTATTGTAAAAGGTTAGTTGTTGAGACATTTAGCTAGCTAGACATTCAGATAAACAATAAGCTAGTCAGTTGTTCTATTTGCTCACAGTCAGATGTATTGTAAGAGTCGAGCTCTAGTTCTGTATTAAACCTATTAGTTATCTTACTGTAACCAGTAGCTGGCTCCTTGAGTATGAATGTAACAATCCGCAGGGATTGAGAGAGAGAGAGAGGAAGAGTATATTGTAAGAGAAGGCAATATTATAAGAGAATATATCTAAGAGAGAAGGGCTCCCGGCTGTGTGCGTGGAGTTTCCCAGAAGATCTCAAAGCTGCATATCAGGTTGTAGCGGAACTGTGTTTACTCTCTCAAGATATAATATAAAAACTAGTTCCCGTGGACGTAGCTTCCCCCCTGGAGGTGAACCACGTAAAATCCGTGTGTTGTGCGACCGTTTCATGTGTTTGTGCTTTACTTATGTGTTATCTATTATTCATTATATGAACTTTACTATCAGTAGTGAGTAAATGTATGTTATCTTTAGTTTATAGTAGCATGGAAGATTAACTGCGGGTTGAATCTGTTAAGACTTATGTATATGAGTTATCAGTGCTTGATTCACGACAGTTGCAGTTACAGTGTTAAGTGATTCCTGCATATTAGTTCAGCAAGTTGAGCATAGTTGATGTTAAGCATATTAGACTGTAGGAGTCTAAGTGAGGCTGTTTAGCTTAACAATTACGCAAAGGAAGGAAGCCTTTTGACCCTGAGAGTCATATTGAAGTATTACTGTAGGATATATCGCAGTATGTAAAGGTGATATCGCATTGTCGGAGGAACTGCGGTGGGAGATATCGCAAGATAATAGATCAGCATCGGAGATAGTTTGCGCATCACCCTAGAAGCTGCGGTGCACTAAGCGCCAGTCCCCTAGCAGAGTCAGCTAGGAGGAGAGAAACAGCGCATCGCTGAGAGATTCCATTGGACAAGAAGAGACAAGAACCACTAGGATGCCACAGAACCCGGTTGAGGACACTTGAGTCTTCAGCCAACCCATCCAAGATCACTTCGGGTGATTCTTCAGGCCGTTCTGCGGTCTGTTGCCGAAAGGGCCAGTGAGCTAGGGGTTTTGTTGGTACATAACAAGTAAACCCGGGTCTACCCAAATGAAAACCAACAAATGGTTCTATTGCCGGCTTTGAACACATTGCAGAGCTAATGTTCTATTGGCATCCTACTAAAGAAGAACTCAACCAGTGGGTTGGGTCTAAGGAAAAAGAATTCGTTGTGATAGAAAACAAGAGTCCTAGACTGAGTATAGAGGACTGATTACAAAAACATATCTTCACAGACCTGCATGAGATATTTTTTTCGACCTATGCAAATGAGTTGTACGACTGGTTATCAAAGTTGACTAATAAGAACATATTCAAGAAGAAAAGGAAAATTGTCTGGACACCGGAGCTGATCCACACTGTGAAGAGCATAGACAATCCCATTTCATGGGCAGTCAAATTCTAGCTTGCGAGTTTGCTGGAAGGCTTCGTTACAGAGTTTGCAGTTGATCAAAGAAAGAGTTTCAGTGAAGCAGAGAGTTACTTCTTCAAAGGCTATCGTGGTAAGTACCTAAGCTCTTTAAACTTGTTCCTTAAGATGTTATTACATGAAAAAGGAGTAATGGATCTATTCTCAAATGAATAAGTAAGTAAGTGTAATGTCACAAGAGTTTGAGAGTGATTTTGATGAAATTGGATGTACACGTAGTGGTAAGAAATATAAAGTAGATTTTAGATCTTCTCTCTTTGAAAACAGTTCAGACAGTATTAGAGAGCAGAGTCACGATAATATAGAGAGAATAGTAGGGGGTATCCCTTACCACCCTTATACCCCACAGAAAACAACCGGGACTCAGAATAATCCCATAGGAACTACATCTAGTAGTTCACACACAGTACATACTACCGCTACATCACCTACACCTACACCGTCGAGTGGTAGTAATACACCAAATCAACGTCCACCATGTAGAAACAGAATGGGGGATGACATGAAGTTACCTACCTTCAAGGGTACAGGGGTAGAAGACCCGGAACAACATTGGTTCCTATGTGAAGCTGTATGGACTATTAAACAGATCCAAGATGATAATATTAAACTTGTCCAGTTGGTCACTACAGTTAGAGACAGAGATTTAACATGGTATAAGAAGTATACAATAGCGCCGGCCAGAACACTTACACAGGTCAAGACCACAATGATTAAAGAATTTAAGAAACCTAAGTCTGAGTCAAAATGCATCACAGAGCTTAAAGACATCAAACAGCTACCTACAGAGTCAGTATGGGACTTTCATCAGAAGTTCAAAGCCCTTATAGACCAAGTTAGCTTTGAGTTTGCGCCTGAGCAGCATAAGGAATGGTTCATCACAGTACTGCTTCCTCACATCAGACTTCCATTGATGCAACAGAGACTCCATACGCAGGATGAAGCGTTGGAGATGGCAATGAAACTAGAGGCTTCACCTCTAGCTAAGACCAGTACAGGAATGACAAGCTTACGAAACCAGTTAGCCAATCTCACGTTACAGATGCATGAGATTAAGAAAGGAAAAGAGATTGCACAAGAACTATGGTGTACAAAGTGTAAAGGACATGACCATACTAAGGATAACTGTCTAGTATTTGTGGAGTATTTAGCAAGTGGGGCTCCTAACCCCTTATTACAGACTCAAAGGCTGTGGTGTGAACTCTGCAGAATAAGAGGACATCGACCACCAGAATGCCCTTTACTTCAGAAGTATGTACAGACCCCTAAGAACTTATACTGTAACTTCCGTAAGTCAGTAGGTCATGACGAAAATAGTTGTTGAGCTTATGATCTTATGATAGAAATAAAACATGACGTATACAGAGTCCAGTCAGAAACACTAGGTCAAGCAGCAGGACCACATCATGAACAGGTTCATGTTGGTCGTGGAGGAGGATTCAGAGGATGAGGCCATGGAGGAGGCTTTGGCCATGGAGAAGGATTTGGCCGTGGCCGTGGACCTATTACTTGTTACAACTATGGAGCTATAGTACATTACGCCAGGGATTGTCAGAACCCTAGTACGACATGTAAGTATTGCAAGTCCTATGAGCATATTATAGAAGAATGTCCTATCTTGATAGCCAAGATTAGGGACCCTAAGCCAGTAGTACACTAGAACATCCAACTTATTGCTGCTAAGTAAAAAGAGCCAGAACCAAGAGTCAATATTGTGACTCACAGCGGTGCTTCTACTAGTAGAACATCGCAAGATGACGCAAAGAACACAGGTCTGGAGTGGGTGCGTAAAGCCACTAATAAATCAACACCACTCGACCTGCAGAAGAACAAAGAAACATTTCATAAAGCTCAAACTTTCTTTGCTGACCCTACACCATCAGGATCGCAGGTACTGCTGTGCAGGGGCATACCGCAGCAAAAACCTTGCGGCGTTAGTCCTGTGCAGATATCGCAGGCTACCACATCAGGAAGGTGCGAAGAGGATGAGTCGACAGCAAGTGTACAATCCTTCCTGCGGAGTTTCTTGAAACTCGTTAGAAATGAGAAAGCTATTGGAGAGCTTCAACACATCATAGATCAGTTTCAGCCATCTTCTTTCGTGAGCAGTGCGCAGTGTGTTTTTCATAATATTATGGGACATACAAGAACAGGAAGAGAGATGAGACTCACAGCACAAGTTGGAGAATTTGAAATGGACGAGGTAATCCTAGATTTAGGATCAGAGGTAAATGTTCTGACTAAGCAGACATGGGAACAGATGGGTAGCCCTAAGTTAGCCAAATCGCCTATCCATCTACGCTTAGCCAATAAGTAGAGGGTATCACCACTGGGTCAATTACCGTAGGTGCCAGTTGATATTGACGGAGTTCGCAGCTTTGCCGACTTTGAAGTTATAGAAATCATTGGCGACAGTAGACCATATCCAGCTCTACTAGGTATTGATTGGGAAATCGATAACATGGTTGTTATCGACTTAAAGAAATGACAAATGACCTTCAAGGATACACAGATCTGAGTCATCGCACCATTGAATCCTTTTCAGGGTCCTCGCTATATTGAACCTATCCGAGCAGAGGAGGAGGCGCATAATATGGATATCCGCTATCAGATGACAACTAATCAGATTGATTACATCAATCCGACCACAGAAGGAAACATTAGTTGGCGATGCGACAATTCATGCGCATCAGACTCCAACGTTGGTCTAGAGAACTGGCAGAAAAGACTTTATGGAGTCTCAGCTTGCAGATGTCCGTTTATGACTAAGTCACTGCGATGGATTGGTGCAAAGATTATTGATATTCCGTCGTTTCATGGCTTAGCGGATGTCAATGACTTTTTACAGCAGTTTGAGCAGGAAATTCCTCAAGAGCAGAGGATGACAACTATTGACCTGGCAGTAAAAGCCACACCTGCAAGATGGTGGCATGCACATAACGAACATATCACGTCATGGGATGATTTTAAGAGACTGATGGCGATCAGGTTCTCTAATGACAAGGAGCCCTTACAGCAGAAATATACAGGAGAAAGTGACCCCGGGTCATATATTCAGATTTGTGAACAGAGTTGGTTGAAAATTCCAGAGGATGAATGGTTTCACCTATTCATTCACACTTCAGACAAGGTGCCAAGGAACTGGTACACCGAGACAGAGTTGCGCAGAGGAACTATCACATGGCCACTTATGATAGACATCTTTTTACTCACTTTCACTTTTGAATCTGATTATCCTAGCATTGATCAGGCCCTAGGTGTTATAAAAACTAAGATATTTGATGGTTGTACCCAATCAGTGTCTGCTCAGTCTGATTGGGCCATCCAGCTAGAAGATGCGCTCAAGTTTTACAACTTCACAGCAGAGTCAGGTGATGAGGATGAAAATCCTCGCAGTATCAACATTCCATATTCAGAAGGGACTCGCGATGTTGATGGACCAAAACTCGAGATTCCAGTTATCACAGACCCTATCAAGATTAAAAAGATCAATATTGGCACAGAAACAGAACCAAACTTTGCCTGTATTGGAGACTATTGGGATGATGAAACAGTAGGACACATCGCAGATCTTTTACACGACTATCAGGACTTATTCCTCACTAAGTTCACAGAGATGAAGGGAATAGTAGGAGATCTGGGAGTAATGCGGATACCATTGAAAGAGGATGTTAAGCCAGTTAAGCAGCGTCCATATAGATTGAATGCATGCTATAAAGAAAAAGTTAAGGATGAGATCGATAAGATGCTAGTAGCAGGAATCATTGAGCTAGTAGAAGAAAGTGAATGGGTTAGTCCCATGGTTGTGCAGGAAAATAAAACTAAAGGAGACGTCAAGATTTGTGTCAATTTGCAAAAACTCAACGATGCATCACTTCATGACCCATTTCTGACACCCTTTACTGATGAAGTTTTAGTCAATGTGGGAGGACAGGAGGTCTATTCCTTCACTAATGGCTTTTCAGGCTATCACCAGATCAGAATCCATCCAGAGGATCGACATAAGACCAACTTTGCGACAGAATGGGGCTCATTCCAGTATACGGTAATGCCCTTTGGCCTTAAAAATGCACCAGCTATCTTTTCCAGAGTAGTAGTTGATGTATTCAAGGAATACATCCATAAATTCTTAGAAGTCTATTTTGATGATTGGACTGTATTTGGATTAATCGACAAGCATATAGGAGATTTAAGGCTAATGTTAGAGAAATGTAGGCAATATCAGAATTCTCTTAACTTGAAGAAATGTATATTCTATGCGCCATTTGGTATTTTGTTGGGTCATATTGTTTGCAGACAAGGCTTGATGGTAGATCTTGCAAAGATTGCCATCATTGTACATCTCCCAGCACCCAACTCAGTCAAGCAATTGAGAATAGTGCTTGGTCATACCGGGTACTATAGAAAATTCATCAAAGGCTATGCAAAGATCACAGCACCTATGGAAAAGTTGTTAAAGAAAGACGTGGAATTCCTATGGGATGAGGAATTATAGCAAAGTTTCGACACTCTTAAAGAGAAGATGGTTACAACACCCATCTCACTATAGGGTGGGCACCAGTTGACTTTACTAAGCAAAAAAAGAAACAGTTAGTTATGAAAGCAGCAGACTTCACTTTGATCGCAGGACATCTATATAAGTTAGGACCAAATGAAGTCCTGCGCAGATGCGTGATGCCGCACGAGAAAGAGGCCATTATCAGAGAAGCACACTCAGGTCCCGCAGGAGGTCATTTCGCAGGAAAGCCGACTGCTCAGAAAATCCTGACTGCAAGGTTATGGTGGCCTAATTTGCATAAAGACACTAATAAGTTTTGCAGATGTTACGATATCTACTAGAGGGTAGGAAAACCTTCACAGAGAGATGAAATGCCGCTGCGACCACAGATTACGCTGCGGGTATTTGACAAGTGGGCTATAGATTTTGTGGGTCCTATCAACCCACCAGGGAAATGAACTGGTGCGAGATACATCATCATAAGAACAAAATACCTCACCAGGTGGGCAGAGGCTAAAGCAGTAAGGAATTGTGATGCTACTATAGCTGCACAGTTCATTTTTGAAAACATCATAAGTATATTTGGATGTCCAGTAATTTTAATGAGTGATCAAGGCACAAATTTTCTGAACCACACTATTGAGGCCTTAATGGAGGAATTCCAGATACAACACCATAAGAGCACTCCCTACCACCCATAAGCTAATGGTACGGTGGAGGTTTTTAACAAGATTCTAGAAAATGCTCTTACTAAGATCTGTGACAGCCAAAGAAATGATTGGGACCTCAGGGTTAATGTTGTATTATGGGCTTATAGGACTACATGCAAAAAACTCACAGGACACAAACCCTTCAGCTTGGTGTATGGACAAGAGGATGTTATGCCTATGGAATATATTATTCCCAGTTTAAGAGTTGCTCAAATTACCGAGATAGCTGATACAGAAACCATGAAAGAAAGGATAGCACAGCTTATTGCCTTAGAAGAAGACTGATTCATCGCAGGATTCCTTCAAAAAGTGCAAAAGGCACGAGAAAAAGCTTGGCATGACAGGCACATCAAGAGCAAGAGTTTTCGGATAGGAGACCTAGTGCTCCTATATGACAGTAAGTTTGTTATGTTTTCGGGGAAGTTCAAGACACATTGGTTGGGGCCATATCAGATTCAGTATGTTACAGAAGGAGGTGCCGTTCAACTCAGCAAACTAAATGGGGAGCTTCTTCCTACATTAATTAATGGCAGTAGGCTCAAGATCTATAGTGATAGCCACTCCACCTCTTAGCCCTAACCCAGACAGCTTTGAAAGTGCAGATGTCCAGTGTAGTTGAAAGGAGGCATCTCACCGGTAATTAGTCTACATCGGCAGGTAAAAAGTTCTCAGTATTCTAAGTATAAGGAATCGCATGAGGAAATTTTATTTTGCGCAAGTCATAGGATGCTTGCGGAGTTTAAAAAAAAAAATCCAAGTATGACGAGTTTCATGCCAGTTATGTTGCGCAAGTTTTGAACGTTGCGGAGTTTCATGCTAGCATGTTGGTTCAGAACGATGCAGTGTGACATCGCAGCAATGTGATGCTCCCCGTGCCACATACATAAGTTTGAAAAGAGACAGAGTATAAGGAATCGCATGAGGAAATTTTATTTTGCGCAAGTCATAGGATGCTTGCGGAGTTTAAAAAAAAAAAATCCAAGTATGACGAGTTTCATGCCAGTTATGTTGCGCAAGTTTTGAACGTTGCGGAGTTTCATGCTAGCATGTTGGTTCAGAACGATGCAGTGTGACATCGCAGCAATGTGATGCTCCCCGTGCCACGTACATAAGTTTGAAAAGAGACAGAGGGTTAGTCACTTCGCCCTTTGACAAGCAGTTAATCCAGAAATGACCGGTATACGTTACCCTAGATTTGGAAATAATATAATGATTTTCCCAGATTTTCTAAATCTTGGTCGAGACCGGCGCCTGCACACAAGTTTCGAGGGAAATTTCATCGGATTTCAGCAATTAATGAGGATCGAAATGACAGGTATTGTCTTGTCCATGCAATTAATACCACTGACGGATCTAACCTAGATGACCGTTGCTTCAGAGATTATTACTTTCGTTATAAATTCAGAGAGAATTCACACAGAAGGGTTACTTTTGCGATTTCTAAGAGTTACAGAGTAATTGGAAGAGTTTTCCTGTGCAAAGATACTTTAGTTACAGAGTGCTGGTTTTCCCCAATTTCGCACCCATTGCCAGTTCAGAGCATTGCACCGAGTGGTTTCTGTCTGAGACGGAACCTTTACAAGACATTGTGTAAATATTCCAGTGTGGTGGCCTTGAGTCCGCTATGACGACGCTGCCCAAGGTTGTGAAATTAGGTACATCACAGGTCAAATAGCCACCAAGTATGAGGAGTCAAGCTCAGATAGTAGAAGAGTCCAACCCGGAGCAGGAAGAAGAAGTTCATATGGCAACAGAATACATCGTCCCACGAGTTGAAAAAGCAGCAGAGGTAAACATTCCCAAGGGTGCTAAGTTTCATGTTCCCCTACCGCCAATTGATTCTCATGTAAAGGAAGATGGAGATCTGTTAGGATATGCCCCTCATCTCAAATTTATAGACTATAACCTTGGAGACAGTAAGACATATCCTCAGTTTCGCCCGGATCGGTATCTTACGGTTCAGAGGAACCCGAGGACGGGAGCAGATGAGTTTGTTCCTATGGAACATGTCCAGATTCTTGAGCGGTCAGGATTTCTCAATTTGTTGAGAATACCACATTTTGGACGAGGTGCAGAGGTTAATGCCATGGTGGGCGTGCTACTTTCTTGTGTACATGGAGGTCACCTCTGGTTAGGTAACAAGGTCGATCTGAACGTCAATCTGATACACCGCATCACTGGGCTGTCCAAGACTGGTAAGGACCCTAAGACACATATAACAGGTAAGAGCAAGGATACTAAGCTACCAGCAACCCTAGTTAGCAAGTATAAGCTACAGAGAGGAGGATGGGCTTATGACCTCGCAAGCTTAACAGATGATACACTTAGATTTACAGCCAGTCTGCTTGCAGGAAGACTGTTAACCAAGGTTCGCCCAAAAGAAGTCACAGGATCAGTAATTCACCTTGCCATACAAGTTGCAGAAGGTGAACAATTTAATTGTTGTTTATTTTTATTAAATATATTTCTTCAATATTGTTTGATGGCACAGGATGAGGTAAACCACCCCTTCCATTTTTCATGGCTTCTTATATTATGCGCATTCGTCGGGTGGAGAGAGCCGCCCCATACCCAGTTTCTACAGCGAGGAAGCGGTGAGCCCAAAGGCGCGCGCTATGCAAATTTATGGGAGAGCAACAGCCCAGCCAAGAAAAATATCAATATGATAGTATTCTATGAATACTATAAGCTGTTGAAGAAAGTCATCCAAGATACATCGTGGATCAGCACGGAGATTGTGGACATGTATGATAATCGGCTTGATTTCATGGCAGACAACCATAGAATCTACCTAAGGCCAAAAAGATCTAGAACGGATAACTGGGAAAATGGTTCGTTCAGGATGTAGAAGATGTCATCAAAGTATTTGCTACAGAGAAACAGAAAGAGAAGAAGATCACTGAAGATAAGAAAACAGAGCAGAAGAATGATGAGAAGAAATCTACAGCTAGGAAGAAAGTAAAAATGAGAAAAAGAAGGCAACAGGAGAAGGAAGCTGACCTATCTCATCACCTAAGAGAAGAACAAGAGATTGTAGAGGCAAAGAAACGAAAATATGAAGATCATAGGCAGGATGAAAACCTGGAGCGATTTGCTGAGAAGAAAAGTGAAAGGGGAAAACAAAAACAAACCCAACAAGCAGAACTTCAGAATGCAGACAAAGGCTTGTTCTCGGAGTGGAATTCATGGTTTGTATAGTTTTCATATGAACGGATCCAGACCGAGTGAAATGTTTAAGAAGGCTGGAAGATACAGATTTATATTTTCTTTGGGATGCAAGTTCTAACCTAGATAGAGAGGAGTTCTCGTGATACCAGGGATTTGAATAATTATGGTAGAAAAAATGGATGGCAGGTCTTGCAAGCGACAAGAGCGAGAGCATGACAATAAGGGAAGGAAAGGTAAGAGAGACCTACGAACTAAGTTTACAGAAGACTCCAGCATTAGTCAAGCTATGCTTGAAACGGCACAAGAGTGTGTCAAATCTATGAACAACGAATTCGCAGGACTTCGAGAGAGATTCACAAGGACTTCGCAGGAAGCCAAGGAGAAGCTATAGCAGGAGAAGCCAGCTGTTAGTCGCTCAGGGATGAGCCACAAGTAAGTGTTAGGGGACTATTGGAGCAGGGTCCCATTACTACAGGAAAAGCTACTACATCAGGACAGGGAAGTCAAAGAAGACAGTACCTGAGCGGCCGAGAAGAGAGAGCTCAACTACTGCACTTAAGGCAGCGGCGAAGACAGGAGGGCTCAGCTACCCTCATAAAGAGAAAAGGAGCAACGAGCCGAGGTATTGAAGACAAAGGACACTAGGAAGCAGTGCCCATACCCACGATTAGCGCCAGGAAGCGTGGAAGACTGTAGAAAGATGTGGTGTGACGAAAAGCGACAGCTCAAAGTACAGATAGGCCGACTTTCACAATTAGGGTTTTTGGGTTACTGTTGGGAAAGGCCCACAGTTTTGTAATGGCGATACCTTCGGGCCGCCTATAAAAGCATATATCTTGTATTGTAAAAGGTTACCTATTCAGACATTTAGCTATCTAGACATTTAGATAAACAATAAGCTAGTCAGTTGTTTTGTTTGCTCACAGTCAGATGTATTGTAAGAGTCGAGCTCTAGTTCTATATTAAACCTATTAGTTATCTTACTCTAACCAGTAGCTGGCTCCTTGAGTATAAATGTAACAATCCGAAGGGATTGAACAATCCGCAGGGATTGAACAATCCACAGGGATTGAGCGAGAGAGAGAGGAAGAGTATATTGTAAGAGAAGGAAATATTATAAGAGAAGAGATATAAGAGAGAAGGGCTCCCAACTGTGTGCGCGGAATTTCCCAGAAGATCTCAAAGCTGCATATCAGGTTGCAGTGGAACTATGTTTACTCTCTCAAGATATAATATAAAAATCAGTTCCTGTGGACGTAGCTTCCCCCCTAGAGGTGAACCACGTAAAATCTGTGTGTTGTGCGACCGTTTCATGTGTTTGTGCTTTAATTATGTGTTATCTGTTATTCATTATATGAACTTTACTATGAGTAGTGAGTAAATGTATTCTATCTTTAGTTTACAGTAGCATGGAAGATTAAATGCGGGTTGAATCTGTTTAGACTTTTGTATATGAGTTATCAGTGCTTGATTAATGACAGTTGCAGTTACAGTGTTAAGTGATTCCTGCATATTAGTTCAGCAAGTTGAGCATAGTTGATGTTAAGCATATTAGACTGTAGGAGTCTAAGTGAGGCTGTTTAGCTTAACTATTACACTAAGGGAGGAAGCCTTTGGACCCTGAGAGTCATATTGAAGTCTTACTGTAGGAGATATCGCAGTATAGAAAGGTGATATCGCACTATCAGAGGAACCGCAATGGGAGATATCGTAGGATAAGAGATCAGCAGCAGAGATAGTTTGCGCATCGCCCTAGAAGCTGCGGTGCGCTAAGGGCTAGTCCCCTAGCAGAGTCAGCTAGGAGGAGATAAACAGCGCATCGCTGAGAGATTTTGTTGGACAAGAAGAGACAAGAACCACTAGGATGCCACAGAACCCAGTTGAGGACACTTGAGTCTTCAACCAACCCATCCAAGATCACTTCGAGTGAGACTTCAGGCCGTTCTGTGGTCTGTCGCCGAAAGGGCCAGTGAGCTAGGGGTTTGGTTGGTACATAACAAGTAAGCCCAGGTCTACCCAAACGAAAACCAACAAATGGTTCCATTTCCGGATTTGAACACATTACAGAGCTAATGTTCTGTTGGAATCCTACTAAAGAAGAACTCAACCAGTGGGTTGGGTCTAAGGAAAAATAATTCGCTACGACAGAAAACAAGAGTCCTAGACTGAGTACAGAGGACTGGTTACAAAAACATATCTTCACAGACCTACATGAGATATTTTTTGCGACCTATGCAAATGAGTTGTATGACTAGTTATCAAATTTGACTGATAAGAACATATTCAAGAAGAAAAGGAACATTGTCTGGACACCGGAGCTGATCCACACCGTGAAGAGCATAGACAATCCCATTTCACGGGCAGTCGACTTCTTTCTTGCGAGTTTGCTGGAAGGCTTCGTTACAGAGTTTGCAGTTGATCAAATAAAGAGTTTCAGTGAAGCAGAGAGGTACTTCTTCAAAGGCTATCGTGGTAAGTACCTAAGCTCTTTAAACTTGTTCCTTAAGATGTTATTACATGAAAAAGGAGTAATGGATCTATTCTCAGATGAATAAGTAAGTAAGTGTAATGTCACAAGAGTTTGAGAGTGATTTTGATGAAATTGGATGTACACGTAGTGGTAAGAAATATAAAGTAGATTTTTGATCTTCTCTCTTTGAAAACAGTTCAGATAGTACTAGAGAGCAGAGTCACAGTAATATAGAGAGAACAGTAGGGGGTATCCCTTACCGCCCTTATACCCCACAGAAAACAACCGGGACTCAGAATAATCCTGTAGTAACTACATCTAGTAGTTCATACATAGTAGATACTACCGCTACATCACCTACACCTACACCACCGAGTTGTAGTAATACAGCAAATCAACATCCACCACGTAGAAACAGAATGGGGGATGACATGAAGTTACCTGCCTTCAAGGGTACAGGGGCAGAAGACCCGGAACAACATTGGTTCCTATGTGAAGCTGTATGGACTATTAAATAGATCCAAGATGATAATATTAAACTTGTCCAATTGGTCACTACACTTAGAGACAGAGCTTTAACATATTATATGAAGTATACAACAGCGACGGCCAGAACGCTTGCACAGGTCAAGACCGCAATTATTAAAGAATTTAAGAAACCTAAGTCTGAGTCACAATGCATCACAGAGCTTAAATACATCAAACAACTACCTATAGAGTCAGTATGGGACTTTGATCAGAAGTTCAAAGCCCTTATAGACCAAGTTAGCTTTGTGTTTGCGCAGGAGTAGCATAAGGAATCGTTCATCGCAGCACTACTTCCTCACATCAGACTTCCATTGATGCAACATAGACTCCATACGCAGGATGAAACGTTGGAGATGGAAATGAAACTAGAGGCTTCACCTCTAGCTGAGACTAGTACAGGAATGACAAGCTTACAGAACCAGTTAGCCAATCTCACGTTACAGATGCATGAGATTAAGAAAGGAAAAGAGATTGCATAAGAACTATGGTGTACAAAGTGTAAAGGACAGGGCCATACTAAGGATAACTGTCCAGTATTTGTGGAGTATTTAGCAAGTGGGGCTCCTAACCCCTTATTACAGACTCAAGGGCTGTGGTGTGAACTCTACAGAACATGAGGACATCGACCACCAGAATTCCCTTTACTTCAGAAGTATGTACAGACCCCTAAGAACTTATACTGTAACTTCTGTAAGTCAGTAGGTCATGACGAAAATAATTGTCGAGCTTATGATCTTATGATAGAAAGAAACCATGACGTATACAGAGTCCAGTCAGAAACACCAGGTCCAGCAGCAGGACCACAGCATGAACAGGCTCATGTTGGTTGTGGAGGAGGATTCAGAGGACGAGGCCATGGAGGAGGCTTTGGCCGTGGAGAAGGCTTTGTCCGTGGCCGTGGACCTATTACTTGTTACAACTGTGGAGCTATAGGAAATTATGCCAGTGATTTTCATAACCCTAGTACGACATGTAATTATTGCAAGTCCTATGAGTAGATTATAGAAGACTTTCCTATCTTGATAGCCAAGATTAGGGACCCTAAGCTAGCAGTACACCAGAACATCCAGCTTATTACTACTGAGCAGAAATAGCCAGAACCAAGAGTCAATATTGTGACTCGCAGCTGTGCTTCTACTAGTAGAACATCACAGGATGACGCAAAGAACACTAGTCCAGAGTGGGTGCGTAAAGCCACTAATAAATCAACACCACTCGACCTGCAGAAGAACAAAGAAATGTTTCAGAAAGCTCAAACTTTCTTTGTTGACCCTACACCATTAGGATCGCAGGTACTACCGTGCAGGGGCATACCGCAACAAAAACCTTGTGGCGTTAGTCCTGTGCAGATATCGCAGGCTACCACATCAAGAAGGTGCGAAGAGGATGATTCGACAGGAAGTGTACAATCGCTCCTGCGGAGTTGCTTTAAACTCGGTAGAAATGAGAAAGCTATCAAAGAGCTTCAGTGCATCATAGATCAGTGTCATCCATCTTCTTCCATGAGCAGTGCGCAGCGTGCTGTTCATAATATTATGGGACATACAAGAAGGGGAAGAGAGATGAGACTCACAGCACAAGTTGGAAAATTTGAAATGGATGAGGTAATCCTAGATTTAGGATCAGAGGTAAATGTTCTAACTAAGAAGACATGAGAACAGATGGGTAGCCCTAAGTTAGCCAGATCTCCTATCCATCTGCGCTTAGCCAATCAGTAGAGGGTATCACCACTGGGTCGATTACCATAGGTTCCAGTTGGTATTGACGGAGTTCGCAGCTTTGCCGACTTTGAAGTTATAGAAATCATTGGCAACAGTAGACCATATCCAACTCTACTAGGTATTGATTGGGTAATCAATAACATGGATGCTATCGACTTAAAGAAATGACAAATGACCTTCGAGGATACACAGATTCGAGTCATCGCACCATTGGATCCTTTTCAGGGTCCTCGCTATATTGAACCTATCCGAGCAGAGGAGGAGGCATGTAATATGGAGAGCCTCTATCAGATGACAGCTAATCAGAGTGATCACATCAATCCGCCCATAGAAGGAAACATTAGTTGGTGATGCGATAGTTCATGCACATCAGACTCGAATGTTGGTCTAGAGAACTGGCAGAACAGACTTTACGAAGTCTCAGCTCGTAGATGTGCGTTTATGACTACGTCACTGCGATGGCTTGGCGCAGAGATTATCAATATCCCTTCGTTTCATGGCTTAGCGGATGTCAATGAATTTTTACAGTAGTTTGAGCAGGAAATTCCTCAGGAGCAGAGGATGACAACTATTGACCTGGCAGTAAAAGTCACACCTGCAAGATGGTGGCATGCACATAAAGAACATATCACATCATGGGATGATTTTAAGAGACTGATGGCGATCAAGTTCTGTAATGACAAGGAGCCCTTACAGCAGAAATATACAGGAGAAAGTGACCCCGGGTCACATATTCATATTTGTGAACAGAGTTGGTCAGAAATTCCAGAGGATGAATGGTTTCACCTATTCATTCACACTTTAGACACAGTGCCAAGGAACTGGTACACTGAGACAGAGTTGCGCAGAGGAACTATCACATGGCCACTTATGATAGACACCTTTCTACTCACTTTCACATTTGAATCTGAGTATCCAAGCATTGATCATGCCCTAGGTGTTATAAAAACTAAGATATTTGATGACTGTACCCAATCAGTGTCTGCTCAGTCTGATTGGGCCATCTAGCTAGAAGATGCGCTCGAGTGTTACAACTTCACAGTAGAGTCAGGCGATGAGGATGAAAATCCTCGTAGTATCAACATTCCAGAGTCAGAAGGGAATCGCGATGTTGATGGACCAAAACTTGAGATTCCAGCTATCACAAACCCTATCAAGATTAAAAAGATCAATATTGGCATAGAAACAGGACCAAAGTGTTCCTCTATTGGATACTATTGGGATGATGAAATAGTAGGACACATCGCAGATCTTTTACACGACTATCAGGACTTATTCCCCACTAAGTTCACAGAGATGAAGGGAATAGTAGGAGATCTGGGAGTAATGCAGATACCATTGAAAGAGGATGCTAAGCCAGTTAATTAGTGTCCATACAGATTGAATCCCCGCTATAAAGAAAAATTTAAGGATGAGATCGATAAGATTCTAGCAACAGGCATCATTGAGCCAGTAGAAGAAAGTGAATGGGTTAGTCCCATGGTTGTGCAGGAAAAGAAAACTAAAGGAGACATCAGGATTTGTGTCGATTTGCGCAAACTCAACGATGCATCACTTCATGACCCATTTTCGACACCCTTTATTGATGAATTTTTAGACAATGTGGGAGGACAGGAGGTCTACTCCTTCACTGATGGATTTTCAGGCTATCACAAGATTAGAATCCATCCAGAGGATCGACATAAGACCACTTTTGCGACAGAATGGGGCTCATTCCAGTATACGGTAATGCCCTTTGGCCTTAAAAATGCACCAGCTATCTTTTCCAGAGTAGTAGTTGCTGTATTCAAGGAATACATCCATAAATTCTTAGAAGTCTATTTTGATGATTGGACAGTATTTGGATTAATCGACAAGCATATCGGAGATTTAAGGCTCATGTTAGAGAAATCTAGGCAATATCAGATTTCTCTTAACTTGAAGAAATGTATATTCTGTGCGCCATTTGGTATTTTGTTGAGTCATATTGTTTGCAGACAAGGCTTGATGGTAGATCTTGCAAATATTTCCATCATTGTACATCTCCCAACACCCAACTCAGTCAAGCAATTGAGAACAGTGCTTGGTCATACCGGGTACTATAGAAAATTCATCAAAGGCTACGCAAAGATCACAGCACCTATGGAAAAGTTGTTAAAGAAAGACGTGAAATTCCTATGGAATGAGGAATGCCAGCAAAGTTTCGACACACTTAAAGAGAAGATGGTTACAGCACCCATCGTAGTATTCCCAGATTAGAACAAGCCATTTCATGTCCACGTGGATGCATCTGGCATCGCACTAGGCATTGTCTTAACACAACCAGGAGAAGGAGGTATTGATCACCCTATCGCGTACTCCAGCAGAAAGCTATCTACAGTAGAAAAGAACTATACCACTACAGAAGGAGAAGGATTAGCTATGGTGTATGCTCTACAAAAGTTCAGGCACTACCTGTTGGGTGCCCCATTCAAGATGTTTAATGACCATTCTGCTTTAAAGTATTTGGTCAATAAGCCAATGTTAGGGGGAAGGATCTGCAGATGGTTACTCTTATTTTAGGAGTATGATTTTGAAATCATTGTAAAACCAGGAAGATTAAATGCCAGACCTAATCATCTATGAGGAAGATTCAAGAGAAGAACGAAGTAATTTAGAGGATAATCTGCCAGATGCGCAATTATTTTCTATCCAGATCACAGATGAGTACTATGAGGATATTATTCACTTTCTCACTACAGGGTGGGCACCAAATGAATTTACTAAGCAGAAAAAGAAATAGTTAGTTGTGAAAGAAACAGACTTCACTTTAATCACATGACATCTATATAAGTTAGGACCAGATGAAGTCCTGCGTAGATGCGTGATGCCGCATGAGAAAGAGGCCATTATCAGAGAAGCACACTCAGGTCCCGCAGGAGGTCATTTCACAGGAAAGCCGACTTCTTAGAAAATCCTGACTGCAGGGTTATGGTGGCCTACTTTGCATAAAGACACTAATAAGTTTTGCAGATGTTGCGATATCTGCCAGAGGGTAGGAAAACCTTCGCAAAGAGATGAAATGCCACTGCGACCACAGATTTTGCTGTGGGAATTTGACAAGTGGGCTATAGATTTCATGGGTCCTATCAACCCACCAGGGAAACGAACTGGTGCAAGATACATCATCACAGGAACAGAATACCTCACCAGGTGGGAAGAGGATAAAGCAATAAGGAATTGTGATGCTACTACAGCTGCACAGTTCATTTTTGAAAACATCATAAGTAGATTTGGATGTCCAGTAATTTTGATGAGTGATCAAGGCACACATTTTCTGAACCGCACTATTGAGGCCTTGACGGAGGAATTCCAAATACAGCACAATAAGAGCACTCCCTACCACCCACAAGCTAATGGTATGGTGGAGGCCTTTAACAAGATTCTAGAAAATGCTCTTACTAAGATCTGTGACAGCCAAAGAAATGATTGGGACCTCAGGGTTAATGATGTATTATGGGCTTATAGGACTACATGCAAGAAACTCACAGGACACACACCTTTCAACTTGGTGTATGGACAAGAGGTTGTTATGCCTATGGAATATATTATTCCCAGTTTAAGAGTTGCTCAAATTACGGAGATAGCTGATACAGACACCATGAATGAAAGGCTATCACAGCTGCTTGCCTTAGAAGAAGACAGATTCATCGCAGGATTCCATCAGAAAGTGCAGAAGGCATGAGAAAAAGCTTGGCATGACAGGCACATCAAGAGTAAGAGTTTTCAGATAGGAGACCTAGTGCTCCTATATGACAGTAATTTTTTTAAGTTTCCGGGGAAGTTCAAGTTGCATTGGTTGGGGCCATATCAGATTCAGTATGTTATAGAAGGAGGTGTCGTTCAGCTCAGCAAACTGAATGGGGAGCTTCTTCCTACGTTAATTAATCGTAGTAGGCTTAAGCTCTATAGTGACAGCCACTCCACCTCTCAGCCCTAACCCAGACAACTTTCAAAGTGCAGATGTCCAGTGTAGTTGAAAGGAGGCATCGCACCGGTAATTAGTCTACACCGGCAGGTAAAAAGTTCTCAGTATTCTAAGTATAAGGAATCGCATGAGGAAAGTTTATTTTGCGCAAGTCATAGGATGCTTGCGGAGTTAAAAAAATAAAAATAAAAAATCCAAGTATGAGGATTTTCATGCCAATTATGTTGCGCAAGTTTTGAATGTTGCGGAGTTTCATGCCAGCATGTTGGTTCAGAACGATGCGGTGTGACATCACAGCAATGCGATTCTCCCCGTGCCATGTACACAAGTTTGAAAACAGACAGAGGGCCAGTCACTTCTCCTTCTGACAAGCAGTTAATCCAGAAATGACCGGTATACGTTACCCTAGATTTGGCAATAGTATAATGATTTTCCCATATTTTCTAAATCTTGGTCGAGACCAGCGCCTGCACACAAGTTTCAAGGAAAATTTGATCAGATTTCAGCAATTAATGAGGATCGAAATGACGGGTATTGTATTTTACATGCAATTAATACTACCGACGGGTCTAGCCTAGATGACCGTTGCTTTAGAGATTATTGCTTTCGTTATAAATTCAGAGAGCATTCATACAGAAGGGTTACTTTTGTGAATTTTGAGATTTACAGAGTAATTGGAAGAGTTTTCCTGTGCAGAGATACTTCAGTTACAGAGTGTTGGTTTTCCCCAATTTCATAGCCATTGCTAGTTCATATCATTGCACCGAGTGGTTTTTGTCTGAGACAGAACCTTTACAAGACATTGTGCAAAGATTCCAGCGTGGTGGCCTTGAGTCCGCTATGACGACACCGCCCAAGGTTGTGAAATTAGGTACATCACAGGTCAGACAGCTGCCAAGGATGAGGAGTCAAGCTTAGATAGTAGAAGAGTTTAGCCCGGAGCAAGAGGAAGAAGTTCATATGGCAACAAAATACATCATGTCACAAGTTGAAAACGCACCAGAGGTTAACATTCCCAACGGTGCTAAGTTTCATGTTCCCCTACCGCCGATTTATTCTTGTGTAAAGGAAGATGGAGATCTGTTAAGATATGCCCCTAATCTCAAATTTATAGACTATAACCTTGGAGACAGTAAGACATATCCTCAGTTTCACCCGAATCGGTATCTTACGGTTCAGACGAACCTGAGGACCGAAGCAGATGAGTTTGTTCCTATGGAACATGTCCATATTCTTGAGCGGTCAGGCTTGCTCAATTTGTTGAGACTACCATGTTTTGGACGAGGTGCAGAGGTTAATTCCGTGGTGCACGTGCTACTTTCTTGTGTACATGAAGGTTACCTCTGGTTAGGTAACAAGGTTGATCTGATACGCCACATCACCGGGCTATCCAAGACTGGTAAGGACCCTAAGACACATATAACAGGTAAGAGAAAGGATACTAAGCTACCAGCAACCCTAGTTACCAAGTATAATCTACAAAGAGGAGGACAGGCTTATGACCTTGCAAGATTAACAGACAATACACTCAGATTTACAGCCAGTCTGCTTGCAAGCAGACTGTTAACCAAGGTTTGCCCAAAAGAAGTCACAGGATCAGTAATTCACCTTGCCATACAAGTTGCAGAAGGTGAACAATTTAATTGGTGTTTATTTTTATTAAATATATTTCTTCAAGATTGTTTGACAGCACAGGATGACGCAAACCACCCCTTCCATTTTTTTGTTTGCTTATATTATGTGCATTCGTCGGGTGGAGAGAGCCGCCCCATACCCAGTTTCTACAGCTAGGAAGCAGCAAGCCCAAGGGCGCGCGCTATGCAAACTTATGGGAGAGAAACAGCCCAGCCAAGAAAAAGATCAATATGATAGTATTCTATGAATACTATAAGATGTTGAAGAAAGTCATCCAAGAGACACCGCGGATCAACACGGATATTGTGGACATGTATGATAATCGACTTGATTTCATGGCAAACAGCCATAGAATCTACCTAAGGCCAAAAATATCTAGAACGCATAACTGGGAAAATGGTTCGTTCATGATGATAGCGCAGGATGTAGAAGATATCATCAAAGTATTGGCTGCAGAGAAGCAGAAAGATGAGAAGATCACTGAAGATAAGAAAACAGAGCAGAAGAATGATGAGAAGAAATCTACAGCCAGGAAGAAAGTAAAAAAGGGAGAAAAAGAAGGCAACGGGAGAAGGAAGCTGACCTATCTCATCACCTAAGAGAAGAACAAGAGATTGCAGAGGCAAAGAAATGAAAATATGAAGATCATAGGCAGCATGAAAACCTAGAGCGATTTGCTGAGAAGAAAAGTGAAAGGGGAAAACAAACCCAACAAGCAGAACTTCAAAATGTAGACAAAGGCTTGTTCTTGAAATGGAATTCATGGTTTGTATAGTTTTCATATGAAAGGATCCAGACCGAGTGAAATGTTTAAGAAGGCTGGAAGATACAGATTTATATTTTCTTTGGGATGAGAGTTCTAACCCACACAAAGAGGATTTCTCGTGATACCAGGGATTTGAATCCTTATGGTAGAAAAAATGGATGGCAGGTCTTGCAAGCGACGAGAGCGAGAGCATGACAATAAGGGAAGGAAAGGTAAGAGAGACCTATGAACTAAGTTTACAGAAGACTCCAGCATTAGTCAAGATATCTTGAAATGGCACAAGAGTGTGTCGAAGCTATGAACAACGAAGTCGCAGGACTTTGAGAGAGATTCACAAGGACTTCACAGGAAGCCAACGAGAAGCTACAGCAGAAGAAGCCAGCTATTAGTGGCTCAGTAATGAGCCACAAGTAAGTGTTAGGGGACTGTTGGAGCAGGGTCCCGTAGCTATAGGAAAAGTTGCTACATCGGGACAGGGAAGTCAAAGAAGACAGTACCTGAGCAGCCGAGAAGAGAGAGCTCAACCACTGCACTTAAGGCAGTGGTGAAGATAGGAGGGATCAGCTACCCTCATAAAGAGAAAAGGAGCAACGAGCTGAGGTATTGAAGACAAAGGACACCAAGAAGCGGCGCCCATACCCATAATCAGCGCCAGGAAGCGTGGAAGACTGTAGAAAGCTATGGTGTGACGGAAAGTGGCAGCTCAAAGTACGGATAGGCCGACTTTCACAGTTAGGGTTTTTGGGTTACTGTTGAGAAAGGCCCATAGTTTTGTAATGGCGAGACCTTCGGGCCGCCTATAAAAGAATATATCTTGTATTGTAAAAGGTTAGCTGTTTAGACATTTAGCTAGCTAGACATTCAGATAAATAATAAGCTAGTCAGTTGTTCTGTTCGCTCACAGTCAGATGTATTGTAAGATTTGAGCTCTGGTTCTGTATTAAACCTATTAGTTATCTTACTGTAACCAGTAGCTGGCTCCTTGAGTATGAATGTAACAATCCGCAAGGATTGAGAGAGAGAGAGACAGGAAGAGTATATTGTAAGAGAAGGCAATATTATAAGAGAAGAGATCTAAGAGAGAAGGGCTCCCAGCTTTGTGCGCGGAGTTTCCCAGAATATCTTAAAGCTGCATATCAGGTTGCAGCGGAACTGTGTTTACTCTCTCAAGATATAATATAAAAACCAGTTCCCGTGGACGTAGCTTCCCCCCTAAGGGTGAACCACGTAAAATCCATGTGTTGTGCAACCGTTTCATGTGTTTGTGCTTTACTTATGTGTTATCTGTTATTCATTATATGAACTTTACTATCAGTAGTGAGTAAATGTATGCTATCTTTAGTTTACAGTAGCATGGAAGATTAACTGCGGGTTGAATCTGTTAATACTTCTGTATATGAGTTAGCAGTGCTTGATTCATGACAGTTGCAGTTACAGTGTTAAGTGATTCCTACATATTAGTTTAGCAAGTTGAGCATAGTTGATGTTAAGCATATTAGATTGTAGGAGTCTAAGTGAGGCTGTTTAGCTTAACCATTACACTAAGGGAGGAAGCCTTTTGACCCTGAGAGTTATACTGAATTCTTACTGTAGGAGATATCGTAGTATAGAAAGGTGATATCGCACTGTCAGAGGAACCGTGGTGGGAGATATCACAGGATAAGAGATCAGCAGCGGAGATAGTTTACGCATCGCCCTAGAAGCTGCAGTGCACTAAGGGCCAGTCCCCTAGCAGAGTCATCTAGGAGGAGAGAAATAGCACATCGCTGAGAGATTCCGTTGGACAAGAAGAGACAAGAACCACTAGGATGCCACAGAACCTGGTTGAGGACACTTGAGTCTTCAGCCAACCAATCCAAGATCACTTCGGGTGAGACTTCAGGCCATTCTATGGTCTTTCTTTGAAAGGGATAGTGAGCTAGGGGTTTTGTTGGTACATAACAAGTAAACCCGGGTCTACCCAAATGAAAACCCACACTCCACCTGCCAGCCCCTAGGACCAGCCTGTTGTGCTTACGGTGAGATTGATTAGTTTATGAAAATATTGTTCAATATTAATGAAAATTAACATAGGAAGTAACTTGTATGAGTTATCTTACTGTTTGAATGTTGCAGGGTGGCATTTCCAAGAGACTTGCATCATGAAGGAGGGTAGATCGCTCACCACTTACGGTCTTTCCTGAGGTGAACTATTTAATATTTGAAAACTTAATATTGATTTTTAAATTTTGTTTTATACTTGTATAATTTCTTGTAGGATTTGACATTTGATTGTTGTCATTTCAGAGCCCAAGGGGATGTGGTTGAAGCATCCAGAAGAACTGATCTTCCTCTAGCTCGAAGAAGAGGAAGATAGATTTTGGAGGTGTAGCTGGGAGCTATGAGGGTGGGCGGGAGGATTGTGAGACCCTCCTATGTACACTAGCATGATGTGGTATTTTGGCATGAGTTTCCATATTTTGTATATGGAACAAGTTGTCATATTTTGTATAGGGCACGAGTTGTCATTGTATAGACATTGGGAACGATGTTCCATTTTTACTACTATTGTATATGATTGGAAATTTGTGTATATGAATATATCATGTTGCACTTATTTATTTTACTTTTCCTTTGATTACATATTTGCATACATTATGTCGAATACAGTAGTTGATGCGCTTGCAATACTTATTGTTGACGAAGCAATAAAGCCTGTATGTTCACAATAAAATGCATAAAAAGTTTAACATTTTAGGTTAGTTAACAAAAAAAAATACACAACTGCATAAACATGTACAATAGAAATGATAATTTTAAATACCAAATACATAATCTTGTAAATCATAGTGCAAATACCTAGCTTCGCCCTTCACCCCTTGGCCCTTCCATTTGTTGTATCGTCTTGTCATACCTAGCTTCGGCCTTGTTATTGTAGACCTAAACCCTAACGAACTAGACCTAACTAGACACCTAACCTAAAACCCTAGCTTTCTACCCTTCCAAACCCTTCATCCCTTCTCCATCTCCTAACCTACTTGCTTACCTTTCCACCTCTCCTCTCTCATTTCCTAACCCTAAGCTTCGAATATCATACTCATATCCTCGGCCTATAGCATCAGACCTTGGACCCCTTTCAAAACCTCGTCTCTAGCCTTAGAATCCCTCCTAGGACTCTACATGTCATTGACATTTCCAACCATACATAAGAAGTTTTGACAATGATCCACAAGTACATTTGCACTACTAAAATACCAAAAATACCTCTATAAAATATGTACAAGATACCATATTTGTTGAGGACTATCATATAGGTACTTGTTGGCACTCTTGGCTTGACTAGAAATTACTATTTGGGATAGTCATAGTAAAATTTGTCTTGGCTAAAAAATACATTTAGTTTGACAGTCCCATTCATTGACCAAGTTGGAATTGACAATACTTGTAGTCCACTTGCATTTACCTAACAATTGTATTCCTAATTGCAAACTTGAAATTGACATAGCTATTGCATCTTTACTTTGACTGGAAGTAACATTTTGGGACAATCATACTTGTTAGGATATTTAGACACTTAGGAGTTAGTTAAGATAAACTTGTGTAATATATCCGTCACTACTACATTTCGACCAAAAATCCGACGGCCGTCATGTCGGATTTTCGACACTTTCCTGTCGCATGTACGACACTTTGAATTTTTTTTAAGCGTCGGAAACTTGTCGTCGGTTAGCCGACACTTAAATAACCGTTGGTTAAGTGACACTTATGTAACCGTCGCTTGAATGTCAAGCGTCGCTTAAGCGACGGAATATTTTCGACGGCAGTAGATTTTTTTGAGAAAATAACCTTTATAACCGTCGCTTAAGCGACGAATATTAACTAAAAGCGTCAGAAAATCGACACATAGTACCGTCGGAAAAGCGGCACATATTAAACTAAACGTCGTAAAAGCGACAGCTGGAAAGGCGTCCAAAAAGCGACGGAGGTCTAGAAAAGGCGTCGGAAAAGCGACAGTAGAAACCGTCGCTTCAGCGACGCCTGTGGAAGTTTTTTTTTTTTAAATTAATTTTTTTTTTGCTAATTCTCAGTTGGAAGCACCACCTTCGAGCTCTTTAGCTCATCCTTGGCTGCAAAGAAAAAGCTGAAGGGGCTCCTTGAAATTCTTGCTTCTGCTTCAGAGTATTCACAACTCCCGATACGGCCAGGTGAAGAAGAAACTATAAGAAAATTAATAAATCATCAAAGATTTTCTGTTGATAAACCAAAATATACTGATCCCCATGTGAAGGCAAATGCATTGTTGCAAGCTTACTTCTCTAGGCATGTTATTGCTGGGAACCTAGCACTTGACCAGTGAGATGTCCTCCTCTCTTCGAGTCGGCTTCTTCAGGCAATGGTGGATGTTATTTCTAGTAATGGTTGGTTGAACCCAGCTCTTGCAGCAATGGAATTGACCCATATGGTTACCTAGGGTCTTTGGGAGCGTGATTTTGTCTTGTTGCAGCTTCCACATTTTACGAAGGAACTTGCCAAAAAGTGCCAGGAAAATCCAGGTAAAAGCATTGAGACAGGTTTTG